>AYEL01059522.1:0-18107 GCA_000484575.1 Olivierus martensii | reverse complement strand
AATTCCTGCGATTTAGGATTTATGTAAGAATAACGGTTTGAAAAGCCAAGCCAAAGTGAATCAATAAAAATATAGAATTCGAAAAAAGAGCGTTTTATCGAAACAGCGTTAAACGGAGCAGTGTTAAGCGGGGTCTTACTGTATAATGCAATATAGATACATTTTGAGAGAGGGGAAAAATTATATGTTTATAAGTTTGATATTTTCCAGGATTCATTATAATTATTTCATTATCCTTTAGTTTGATTAATGCGGTGTATTGCGAAGATTTATTAATCGCATTAATCAAGGGATTCCTGTATTTTCCGAAGGAAAAGGAGGCTTATAAGGTAGATATCATGTCTGTATGTTCAATATGAACCCTACTAATAACTTTTGAATTATTTAAATTTCTATTAAATTCAGTATTGACGTTCTATCATTAAAGGACATTTCGATGCTACAACTTTTAATTCTATAATATGAAAATTAATATTTATCAAAATTTTAGTTTATATTATTGACGATATTACACGTAATACCATCACTTATCAATAATATAAATTAAATTTTTTACACACAAATTATGCTATTAAAGATTATTTTGATGGTATTTTAATTTATTAACTTTAATAATTCAAAATTAAATTAATTTTCATTCGATAACAAAGACATTCCGAAAATAGGCGATTTTGTTCTTCTCGAAACTGCTTGTTTATTTAGGATTTCAGCTATATCAAGATAAATTTTACAAGAAATTTTTGAAACTGTAGAAACATGAAATAAAGATTTTAATTCATTTAGAAATTCGTATTTGATTTTCAACAAATTTGTTTGATTCATTCTAATAATTAAATGAAATAAATTGAGGATGTTTCCATAACTTATTTCATTTAATTCCTTTCTCTTGATTATATAGTTTCACTTGAATTTAAATTTAAATTCTTAACTCGATTAAAGTTAGATCATTATTGACAACATTATTTCGGAATTTTAATTTTTAATGTTTTAATGTTTTTTTTCGGAATATTTGATTTTTAATGTTTAACTTTGAAAATAAACGTAAATATAATTCGCCTTAAAGGCGAATAATATTTTCGTATTTTCAAAGTTAAACATTGAAAATCAAATATTTTAAAAATACTTTCCGAAATCGTTAAAATCTCTGATGATGATCCTTATAAATTTGAAATTTTCTTTTCCCTAAAATAATTGAAGATGTGAATTTTATTAATGGATTAAAGAATAGTTTTCACTTTGTAAGAAGAATAAACAGATAGTTCCAGAAAGAACTGCAATCAAACCCGGATAAGACGCCACCATCCGTTTGGAGATCATTTTGGCGGCTAATCGGGGTTGGTGATTATCGAAAACACGTATGATATAGAAATGAAAATGGACTCCGAATTTATTAAATTTAATAAAATACACTGCATTTATATTTAGCATCCACACTTAGCATTTCTAAAAACTGTATATTTTGCAGTATAGTATACATACCATATAGGGCCTATATACAGCATTTTATAGAAAACATGTCCATGTGCTGTTCTGATCCTGGTGTACATTGTGTTCTACAGAGAATTCAAAGTCTACTATAAGTCTCTCTAAATCTACTTTAAGTTCTCTGCAAAACACAATGCACATAGCTTACTGTACAGGTCTCTCTAAATCTACTTTAAGTTCTCTGCAAATCACAATGCACATAGCTTACTGTACAGTGTCCTCATTTACTCGGCATTAGTGTTGAACATCGAACATCGATGTTCGATGTTTTAGACATCGATGTTTAGAGGTCGATGTTTTATGAACATCGATGTCCTGGTATCGATGTTCGATGTTTTTATGTTTATGTAGTAGAATTGACGTTTGGGTTAAGTAATATTGCATAATATTTTTATAAATGGAATTTTTTACAATTGGTGATGATTTTATTTAATTTTTTAGTTTTGCATTAGGAAAATCAAACAAACTAACTGCCAATATTGATTTAGGGCTTATATTTGTCACGAGAGACAATTTATTATCGTCATTTAATTAATATTTGAAACGCTTTTGGTTTCTTTTCTATTTAAAAGTTTTTATAGCTTTGTAGCTCAATAAGTATGCCTCCGAAAATCTTTCTGTGGCAATATTTTGCTAAAAATAAAAGTAATTCTGCAACTTGCATATATTATTCAAAAGAACTGAAAACTAGTGGTAATGCTACGAATTTAAGGTGTCATCTTGAAAGCATCTTGAAAGCAACATCCACAACTTCTTGGAGTTCAGAAAGACTTTCAGAAGAAAGAAAAACGCTATCGAGTCACTGACGAAGCATCATCGTCTACCAGGAAAACAAAGAAAAATTTCTGAGACGTTTAGGAGCATTGAGGAGTTAAAAGCAGGTGAATCAGCAGAAAATAAGGTAATTCGAGCTCTTATATTTATGATGTGTAAAGACAATAAGCCATTGACTATTTGGATCGTAAAGGATTTCAACATTTTATAAAGAAAATAGCATCTTTGTACAAAATTCCTTCCCGACCAACGATTAAAAGATTAATTTCCAATAAATATAGTAATATGGTATCCATTGTCAAACAAGAGCTCAAACAGAAATTTTGCTAATTGACAATTCAAAAAACAGCTCAAACAGAAATTTTGCTTATTAACAACTGATTTATATACAGACATCCAGAAGAGGAGTTACATTAGCTTGACTGTCCACTTTATAGTTGAGGAAAATAATTTATTCAATGTAACATTGAATGTTTTTATATTGAAAGAACAGTATATTAGCGAGTATCTGATCTAGCTAATACACTAAAGCAGTTTATAAAAATACTGGGAAATAGATGACGAATATGTCAATGCAGCTGTTACTGACAATGAACCCAAAAAACATCGATGTTAGAAAACATCGATGTTTTTGGGACCGATATTTTTTAACGTCGATGTTACCTTTCAATGGTTTTATTAATGTTAAACATCGATGTTCAACACTACTCGGCATGCAATAAACGATAGAAATGATCTGGTTCTTCGATCTTAAATTTTCTACAATCTACGTATGAACTAGTCTTAAAGAAGCATATGATTAACCGTTAACTCCATCTCTCCCATCCGCTGGTTACAAATGAATCCAGAAGGCTTTTAATACTGCATATACAGTACTGATGAACTTCGGGATGTAAGTCGCCTTACATCCCCTGGGATTAACGAGAACAAATACAATACCAAAAGGAATATTTGTTTAGACGTTTCTACTGGCGGATGGCGTCTTATCGAGGTTTGCCTATTCCATTAATATAGGGAAGATCCGCTACGCCAAATGTTTTGGCGGTCAGCGAGGGTGGCGGTTTAACGGGGTATCTTATCAAGGTTTGACTGTATTATCCTACTTTTCCGTAGGTGTCTCATGTATTGATTAATAATAAAGTGATAAAAAATATGTCACTAAAATTACTTTCATTGGTATGAACTGATGAATTTCATAAAAGTCAATAAAATAATTGAAAAGTTTATTAGACAGAAACGTCAGAAGTTTGAACGGCTATCATCTATAATGACTAAAAGTATGGGATTAATTAATGAGTCCTCAAAGTCAATGGCATAATTCACTTTCCACAGTTCGTTAAAATTAATCATTTTTCATAATCTAGCATATTAAGAGAGTGTCATTAATAACTGAAGAATTAAAATTATGAATTTAAATCATCATTAATTACAATAATCCTTACCGAACCTTTTATGTCATATTTTCACTTCAGCAAGCAGGTTAAAACTCAAGATAAATTTGGTTATAGAATAATCGCATTTTTATGAAAATTAAAAACATTTCAAAATCATATGTAGGACAAATGAATATTCCTTTCAGTGATATGTAATATTGAGTAATCAATATAATATATAAGCATTAATATATTAGTTAGATTTATGTACAGAAGCGGAATAATCTAAAGAATTTTAAAACAATTAGATGTAAATTTAATAATTAATTAATTAAACAACAAATTAATCTGTTAGAACTATTTGGAATTACTATATAGATGATAGACCATATATAAGCATCTGTTACAAACATAAGTTGCAGTTATAATGTGTAATTAATATTTGATCATGTAAATTCTTTCGAATAAATCCTTCCATTTGATATTAAAATTAAACTTTGCTTATTTTAAATAAGCAAAGTTTAATTTTAATCGAATGGAAGAATTCCGTCAGTGTATTTCAAATGTAAATTCTTTAATTTATTAAAGATGATTTAGAATAATGATTAAATGAAAGAATTATTTTACAGAATTTTCATTTGAAATATATAGATTATTTGAAAGATAAAATTTCACCTGGAAATTTTTTAAGATTAAAATAAAAAATTTTAGATGCTATCATAGACGAATTTTTCTTTCTTTTTCTTTTTGTATGGTAAGCTTGGTAGTCTAATTTTGAATTGCCCCTTTCCACTCAAATAGAGTACTAAGGGAGCCGTTCTGGGCCCAATTTTGATGTTGGAAATGAATCATGCGGCGAATTGTCTATTACCATCACACTTTTGGCTTTTTTGAGTGAAGTGCTTACTGGAACCATATATATATTTTCTTTATAATAGTCGTATTCACTTTCGATGAAAAATCGTCATTTTTTGGTGAGAAAATGTTTTTCCAGTCTAGAATAAATTTGTTAAAAGTTTTATGCTTTTTCTTTTGACTGAGGAGCTCTTCTAAATTTTATAGAATACTTGCAGCTATCGATCATTTATTTGAATCTGACTGCTCTTTCCTTTTTACTGTAGCATTAACCTCTATTTCATCAAAATAATGCATTTGTCATCTTTTAGGAGATGTAAATTTTTACAAATAAATTAAATTTTTGAAGTAAAACGATTAAGAATATATTAAATTTTAGAATATAGCTTACAATCTTATATAATCTATTCAAATAAAACTATTAGAAAAATTAAATTATTATTTAAACTTAATTATAAGTTTAATTAATAGATTTTTTTTATATTCAGTTATCCTATATGGTAAATTATAATTAAATTGCTATATGCTTATAATCTAATATATATTTTAAATTCGCTTGTGTGTGTCTGTCTGCGATACATTTCAAAAGTATTAAAGCTGCAGCCATGAAATTTTCATAATGTAAAAGTGATTGAGTTTGATAACAATGCATATTTGAGCTCTGTAGATTGATTGAAACTCTGCCGATTGATTGAACTCCATAAATTGATACATAGCTCAAATATGCATTGTTAAGAATTTATGATTTTATAGTAAAATTTTACATTTTTTTTTTTTTAATTTTCCACTTAAGTTTTTAGTAATTTTAAACCTATTTTACACGTGTCCCTGAAACTTTTTGTACAATGTTCAAACGGAAAAATTAAAATTTCAAAAAGTTACAATTATTTAAATAATTTATAGTTTCCAGTAAAAGATTGCAGTTACAATTATTTATTTATGAATTTTTTTAAGTGATATGTGTATCTAAAAATAAAGTTAATATTACAATTCAATAAACAAATTTTTTATTCATTAAAGAGAGAATACTGTAAAATATTACATTTAAATTTCTCTAACTAAATATAAATTTAGTAAATTTAGTACTGTAATTGCTTTTTATGGGAAGTTATTTAAAATATTAAAATACTATTTTTTTTATTTTTTGAAATCGTTTCCAGTTTTTTAAAAATAAGTTTAAGTATTGTGGATATAAAAATAATTAATTTTTTGTATTAGTAATGATTATTTTAGATAATTTTACTTATCAAATTTTATTTTTTAAAATATATTTCATTCTGTTAAGATTTCTAGCTTGTTTCATAGTCGATATTCTTCAAAGAGAATACAGTATATAATTTCATAATCTTAAAAATCGTTTTGAAATGATATTATTTATTACGTATTTTACAAAACAGAAATCAGATATTAATTAGACAGACTTATTCTTACTTTTTTAAATTTGTCAGTACGGATTTCCGACGTTTCGCCTGTTACCGCGTCGTAATTACGCATTACAGATAATTTTTGTATGCTGCCTAACTTTTATATTAAGTTAGAAGACTTAACACTTTATATTACTAGAAGTCGACTTAAAAGTTGTAATTACTGCAACATTAGTGCCAAGAATCTTTAAAATTTCAATGATGTGAGGCGTTAGGTGTTTTATAGTAACTAAACTTTTAATACAGTGGACTCTCGATTTTACGAACTCGTACTGACCCCCAAAAAAGTTCGTAAATAGGAATGGCATTAATTAACATTACGGACTTTTTAGGACCAACTAAATAGTTCGTAAAAACGCGAGTTCTCTGTAGGTCCTGTTTGATAGACCAACTTATCATCAGTAACTATCAAACGACGTCAGAGAACTAATGTTGCAGTTAAATTTCATTTAACTTAACAAAAGGAATAAAGCTAATGAAATTTATTAATAATGTAAATAAGATTTATAAAAATAAATAAATGCTTTAATTTCAGCAAGTTGTACAAATATTAATTAGGAAAATGAATCTTTGTTTTCGTTTTTTAAAATAGATACAGAAAATATAGTATTCTTATAACGGAATTTTATAGCGTAATCTTTGACGTTTTTGTCTATTCGTTTATCTATATTATCCATTTTTTTTGTAGTGTTTGGCGGAATCGAGTACAATTTTGTAATTTTTAAATGTATTTTTGTTGATGCTTTGAGTATTTCGAGAGGGATCCTGGAAGTTTCAATTCTGAGATTGAGCTACTTGTAATCCCGATTACATGTATTAAAATCATGATTAAAATCAAATAAATGAAACTTTTTTTTTTTTTTTTTTTGCTCTAACAATTAAAATTTTAGCTTCTAGCTAACATATTTTCATTTTACTAAATTGCCATAGGTTTCGTAAAACAAGATTAAAATAAAATTCTAATTTAATTCGATTTTAACGTGCTAAATAAGATTCTCGCATGGTATTCAACTAACAGGAAATGCAAATGATATCCCATCAAAAACATCTCAAATGTAAATAGCTTAAGCAAAGTGCAGTATTACCGAAACAGGATATTTGTGAAAATTTAGATGCGATTATTTTGGTTGATGTTATCATATTATTATTTTCTTAAATTGTGAAAACAAGTAGTTGAATCTAAATTTGTTGCAATTTAGATGCAACTACTTGTTTGACGATTTGATGACTCAAGGCGAAGTAAACTCAATAATAAATTTATTTTTATTATTAAACTTATTTTGCCCTTAGTCAAAAGTTAATTTACGGTGATGATAATCTTTATTTGTCTACAAGAAATATTATTCAATTTATTGGTAAATCAAAACACAAATTTTAACTTTAATATTTTTTAATACATGTTAAACGTGTTTAAAAGCTGCTTTTAATTATACAGAACTTTAAAATTTTCTGCAGTAATTGAATTCGCACTAATCAGGGAATATGCTCTATGGTAAAAGCGATAATTTGTTACTAAAGGGAATTTTTTTCCGCTTAAAAAATAATTTGAACGAAAAGAAATATTTTGTGCAGAACCAAAGGTACAGAGGTCTTTACGGTAATGAGGCTCAATTCTTAGTATCACTAACAATGTGTGCAGGTTGCTACATACGTTTTATATGTGTGTATGCACATATTCATTAAAACAATATAGCATTTTTATAGTTAAATAATAAACTAACAGTAGAACATTAAAGTTTATATATATAATAAAAATTATAGTAATAATTGAATGTCAAAAACTAGATATGTGAAATCGTTGCAGCCCTTCGTCGGCTAAATAATTATATTTAATAAAGTGCTTATAAATTTTTAAGATTTTCTTATATTAAGCGGACAGTGATAAATAAACTATCGCATTTTAATGAAACATACGGCACTAACTCTACTCAAATAATATCTGTAACAGCAATACCTCGTATAGTGCAGTTTATTTGAGGGTATGTTATTTCTATCAATTGATTGTAGGCATTTTTGGCTCTTTCAAACTCAAACTAAAATGATAAACAAATTAAAAGTTATACAGAATTAAATTTATTCATCGTCATCACAATAACTCGCATACGTATCCGATTTGAATAAATATCAGATATGTTATGGATCGCATTAAAGAACCAAGCTTATTGAAGAAGATTCAAAATTGAAAAGTGATTATTATCATATTTAGCCAGCGAATCCCAATAATGTAGCGAATTTCATTCCAACTGAATAATTCTGTATTTACAATGATATACAGTTTTGATGGATAGCTCCCATAACGATCGTTTTCAATATATTCATTCTGTATGGAATCCAAATAATACAATTAAGAACCGAAAACATTTTTAATCAGTTGTGACATCATTTAATATCGATTTTAAATATGGAAAAGTCAATAGTATTATTGAAATCAATAAATATACCTTTAACCTTCCAAATTATGGTCCAGTTGAGATGAATCGAATTTTATATTGATAGATTTTTATGGTTAAGTTAGAATTAATGATGCAATTTGAATAAAAATCTTAGAAAATAAATTTTTCAAATATTTTTAAATGATTAATCATATGTTTTTGATTAATTAGAATAAATAGTTATTTTTAAAAATTTAAGAAAATACTGTAAATAATTTACGTAACTTGTTTTTTTATTCATCTCATCGTGTGCCTTTTCATTTATGTAATGCGTGATTATAAATACGAATCCAAATATAAGATCAAGAAATATGCAAAAATGACAATTAAAAGTATTTTTAATTGTCATTGCAATATATTCATAGCTGAACTGTATTAATTAATATTTTAAATGTGTAGTCGTTCAAAAGATGATAATAATATATAAAGCCTAAACTGAATATCGATTTCTCGGTAAATATAAAACTACTTTATGAAGTGTTTTTAAAGAATATCTCGTAAAAATTTCAATTTACAAGTGTAATCTGTTAACAATAAGAAATACAGTGAAAACTGACTTCACGACCACCTGTATAAGAAGACCATCTAACATGACGACCACAATTTTATGGGAACCAAATTTTTCCCATAGAAATAATGCTATTTGACTCTCCATAAGACGATCACCTCCCTAATGCAACCACGACCATCATTTTTATAGACCAATTATAAACCAATATGATAAAATTTATTTATTTTTTGTAAAAATCAAAATTATTTCTATGAATTCAATGAAATATTCAAAATTCCAACATATAATATGATTTTTATTATATTTCGCATTAGAATTTTTAATTCATCTGTTTTCCAATTTTGAAATCTTGTCTTCTGAGACATAAAATATTCAAAATTCCAACATATAATATGATTTTTATTATATTTCGCATTAGAATTTTTAGTTCATCTGTTTTCCAATTTCTTGTCTTCTGAGACCTTATGGCTGCCACAAATAAACAGATCTAATCTTTACTTAATAATTTCATATAAAAAATATATTGCGGTTTGAGTAAGTCTGGTAAAACATAATTTTTGTCCGATTAATTTTATAATTTATCTTCTTTTCCGACATAATAAGCAAAACTGATAAAAGTGAAGAAACAAAATTATTTAGCATCTTTCTAATATTTTCCTGTTGTTATAATTACAATTTATGAGAGAAATTATTTATGAGAAATTTAAATTTTAAACGATGTCAATAAATTGAAAAATACCGATGTGTTTATATAATTATAAGTTAAGTTAAAAAGACATATTTCAGTTTGAAGAAATATTTTTATAATTATATAATCACATCGGTATTTTTCAATTTATTGACATCGTTTAAAATTTAAATATTCAAATACAATAATTTCTCTCATAAATGGTAATTTTCAGATCGGAATTATAACAACAGAAAAACATTAAAAAGATGCTAAATAATTTTGTTTCTTCACTTTTATAAGTTTTGCTTAGGTTTTTTTTTTTTTTTTTTGTTACTACAACAGTCTTTTTTGTTTTGTCTGTTTTCACTCATAGTTAAATAATAAAAAAATATTAAATACTAATATTAACATAAATAATAAAATTCCGTGGGGAAAGAACGTGTCTACGTGAGAGCCAATCGAAAAACTATTACGTAAACGTGGATCTCATGTCACCACCGGCGCTTGAAGAATCGCCGATCAGTGTTGACAATGTTGATACGTGTAATAATCTTGGTAATAATCAACCTTCCTCGTAATAATAAAAACCGTGTTAGACCAAAACCCGCGTTGTTCAAAACCGCGTTATGCAAGGTATTGTATAATTGAGAAAGTTTTTTCGCATATATAAGTGCTTCCAAATATGTTTTCATTATTTGGAAGCACTTATATATGCGAAAAAACCTTCTCAATTACAATAAGTCCAAATTGAGATCAAAATTAACTGATGAACATTTAAAAGCGATGTCAAATTGAGATCAAAATTAATTGATGAACTTTTACAAGCGGTGTTAAGAATAGATTCTACAGACTTAGTACCAAGGCTTTTTTTTGTTACTCCAACAGTGTCTTCTTTGTTTTATCTCTTTTCACTCATAGTTTAATAATAAAAAATATTAAATACTAATATTAACATAAATAATAAAATGCAGTGGAGAAAGAACGTGTCTACGTGAGAGCCAATCGAAAAACTATTACGTAAACGTGGATCTCATGTCACCACCGGCGCTTGAAGAATCGCCGATCAGTGTTGACAATGTTGATACGTGTAATAATCTTGGTAATAATCAACCTTCCTCGTAATAATAAAAACCGTGTTAGACCAAAACCCGCGTTGTTCAAAACCGCGTTATGCAAGGTATTGTATAATTGAGAAAACCCGCGTTGTTCAAAACCGCGCTATGCAAGGTATTACTGTACTGTTCTACCATAATTATACAACAATAAAAATTTCTTACACAAAACTTTATTTATTACTAACGTAAATCAGCTGACAAAGTGCATAAAGAAAATATATTATTTGACATTTTATATTTTGTTAGAAAAAACTTTTATTGATATAATAAAATATTGTTATAAACAAACAACTAAAGATAAACAGAGCCGATATATCTTCAAAATTTTATATAAAAACTCTAAGAAATCGTTTAATATTTCATTTTCTTGTGAATTATTCGACGTGCAAATAATTTGATTTTTTTATTTTGTGACAAGTTGAATATACAAAATCATAAATTAAAATTTCATTCTAAAAACATATAATAAAACATTAATATAAAATAAAAAATTAAAAACGTGAAAAATGATAGTACTAAAAATTAAAGTAATTCAAATTTTAAAAGAAAGAAGAATGATTGAAATATGCAATCAGATTGATGAATTTATTATTATTTTCTGTTTTATTTGAAATTATTTAGTTATTTTTTAAATGTGTTATTTTGAACAGTTTGTAATAAAAAGTAATTATTACCATAAAAAAGAACGATTATGCTCTAAAATTAGTGTAAATCTTTCCTTTGCGTCTATAATTTGTCAGTTTGTAAAATGTTTACATGCTAATTACTAAAATTATATATTAATTTAATATCAAAGCAACTCCATTCTATAATATATAAAAATAATTCATTGTTATCAGTCATTCTTTTGGTAAGAGATCAAAGCTGAAGTTTTAAACTAAAAAGCAATTTATACTGTATCTTAAATATTTTTGGCTAATTATTTTAAGTATTTGTTGCTTCAATTATTTATTTTTGACATAGAACTACGTCTTTCTCCGTGCTGGATAGGGATTTTGGAATACGGATGCAACGAAAACATGTCATATTTTTTTTATGCTTATATTTTGGAAACTAATAATCGTAGCGTAATAAATAATGCACCATAGCATACAGAGTTCCATTTATAACAAAACAAGTTTCAACCCTCTGCCCTTTAAGCGTTCGATACAATAGCGTCAGAAGTTAAATTTCTTTATTTTTTTCGAAATGCCGCGAAAATCTAGGGATAATTTCTATAAGAACTGACGAAAGTTCAAGAAAGAACATTGAAGATTTTAAATGGATAACCCAGTACAAACGTAAAGTTGTAAGAACCCGGTATTGCCATATACGAGAATGGAGTCATCACGATGGCGACGCCCAACATACTAATAAAAGCTGATGATGAATATGATAGACGATTTGCTGCTGCAAACAAATACGGTGACACATGCGCACCGGAGGAAATAGCTGGCAGTAAGAAATGTTTGTTGGTATCCGTTAGCATAATTCCCAAACTTCCTTGGAGAACATAGAATTCTTCATTTTTCTTAATTTACTCGCTTACAGTATTCGTTGATAAAATAAGTTGAGAATTACGTCAACTATCCTTCGCAGTTTACTTCAGTAACGTAGAACTAGTGGGACATTGCCATGAAATAGTGACAGTTGACATAGATAAATGTAGGTTGTGGCCTAGCTGCTACTGTGCCTCTTTGTTTTTATATAAAGAAATAATTTGCGTTTAAATTTTCTTTTCTTGTGCTTATCCATAATTTATTTTTCGTTCACTTTTCACTTATTATAATAAAAAAAAGCTAAAAGTTAATAAAATATGTACAACAAAGTAAAAGATATTATACAGTATAGCAATTTTAAAGAAAATGTTTTACGTTAATCACTTTTTAATGATCATGTAATCATTTTCTATGCTGTTAGCTGTCGATTCATCTTCAGAATATAATAAATGAAAATAAAAGAATTTCGCAATATTTTCAAATTTTAGAAAGTTTAAAATTCATTGTACCATAAACTAACGCTTTATTACTTTTGAAGTTCGTGGGGTATTATAAGACGATAGTTATAAATTTAGAAAATGTATATCTTCGAAATTATTAAAATTCTTATTTGAAAGGATTTTTTTTGTAAAAGTAAAATGACCAAATCGTTATTTTTTATCAGTAAATGTTAAATATATAATGTATACAGATTTTGTAATATGAATTTCGGAAGCAATTATAACTGAATACTTATATTTGTTTTGTAACAGAATTAGAAAATAGCCATTGAAGTCTAAAATAAGTAAATTTTTAAAAAATAAAAAATATTCTTGATGAAAATTTCCAAGAATAACAAGTTTATATAAGTGAACCTTATCTAAACCAAATATATATGATTGTTGGACAGACAGTAAAACGTAATTTATATTTTATTCCATTGTATTTGGATAGGATTAATAATGAAAAACTTTAAAGATAAAAAAAAATGTATACAAAATATATTAAACTGATGCCATTAGTATATTTTTAATTACATAATATACTTTGTACTAACTGTTAATTATAAAATACATATTAATTTGTCGAGTAGTGAATTAATCGGTTTTAATTAAGAAAAGGAAAATCTTTTCTTATTAACTTCAAAATAGTTTGCTGTCAATAATTTATTTATTAAATCTTCTACAATTAAGCGCTATCAGGGATTTTATGTAAAAATGAAATAATAGGTCGATCATAAAATATTAATGGATCATTTGAACAGATATTTATAGTCCATCTATAAAGAAAACATCGTGAAAGTTTCGATTCGTTAAAAAATTTATTTAAGAATTAAAAAATTATATATTTATATTTATTTTAACGATTTTGTTGTTAGTAAAATTTTATAATTTTAAAAAACTGTTTTAATGTAAAAAGTAAAGTAATTTAAATCAATCCTCACACTTGATTTAGACAAACTTAATAACTGGCTTAACAAAAATAACTTAACACTAAATTTGGAAAAAACTGTATTGATGAGATTCTCTTTGAAAGAGAACAAAGCTCTTCATGATAATGTTTTTATATTACAAAGAACGTACAAATTAAAAGAAGTACATAAGGATTGGATTTGAGGATCCTGTTTGACAACATTCTCAGCTTCAAACATCATATTAATTTTCTGAGAGGACGTTTGCATTCAGTCATAGGATTAGTTTGGAGAAATTTAAAATTTTTGAAAAATAATCTGTTATTCAGACTTTTATTGTCAGTATAGTAAGTTATGTTTATATATGTGCAATTGCTTCTGCTCTAGGTTATCATCTAAGTAAACTTAAAACACTTATAATTATACTGTTCAAGTTATTAAAAGAATGATATCGGAAGATATAGATAAAGTTAAAATCTCTGTTTTGAAGAACTTATTATAAAACAAGATATGAATCTATTTAAAAAGTAGGATACTTGACGAAATATCAAGTGACTTTTTTTCTTAATGTGCCTCAGAAATCTTGTAAATTTCTCGAACTTTTTTATATTAAGTTTACTCGATAAGCTAAAACATCTAAATTTTTTCAGAAATAGAGTAGCAGGAACTACAAATTTTATAAATATGTCTTTGTTTTGTTCATACAATTTGTAGGGTTACCTGTTTTTAAGGTGACAATAAACCATTGAGTATTGAATATTGTGAAAAAGTAATTTTCTTCTATAACTTGTGAGACTTCAAACTAGAAAAATAATTAAAATATTTAATATTCTTACTCTGTTATCTTTGCAAATTGCTGCATACGAATTTAAAAATTTATGAGAAATTGATTTCTGACTGCTTTTTAAATTTTCTTCCTAATATATTAAGAATTAATTAAACCACTGTCTTAATAAATACTAATAATAGCACTAAGAAGGTACAGTTTTTACTTTACAGACTAATTTTCTTCCACCAACAAAATTAATCAGGCAGAAATTATTAATGAAGTTTAATTGCCTTTGATAGTATAAAAATCCCTCAAGCGAATATTTTTCATGCTTGTATTATCATCAATTATCGTAGGATATTTGCGGGACGATTAAAATCAAAATGCTTATAAAACAATAAACGTTACAGTTTATGGTCACTGTCATTCAAGAAATGATTTATAATTATAATTCAACAATAACAATGTTTTAAAATTACATGCATTACCAACATTTCGGTTTGAGTTCATACTTTTCTGGACCCAGAAGTATTGGCGTTCTAATTACGTATTGCACTGTTGGCAGTCAAATTTTGCTGTAATAGCTAGAAATTAAAAGCCAACTAAGACCATGGACCTAGAGGATCCCAGGCGTAATGCCTGGGATCCTCTAGGTCCATGAGATGAACAGCTTTTCTATCAGATTATTGACTGTCACCAGCATGACAAATTTTGATTTTTAATATTCCAAGTAATTATGATCGATATGAATATAAAAATAGTTTCATATCTTCTTACTGTCAAAAAAAGGACTAATGTTGGCGGTGAATTGATAACGAACAAAATTTACGGAAATATAAGTATGAATGGAGATTGGACATAAAGAATAAAAATAGATAAATTAAGAGAAACGAACAAGAGTACCTAAATGAAATGTGCAAGGGCTACTCTGGATGTTCGATATGTGAACTTCTCGTCAAAGCTGTGTATGAACAATAGCGATGCGGGAATATAATCTAGTTTGAGAATCGTTGAGTAAGCAAGAAATGGTGTGGATCTGACAAAACGAAGTATTACTAGTATGAATGACAAGGATAATGTGGCGAAGATGAACCTAGTTCTGAAGAGGATATTTTTGGTAGCCATATATATTGTAGCCAGCGTAAACAGCTACCAAAAATATCCTCTGCAAGACTAGTTTCATCCTCGCCATATTAGAAATGAGTAAATGAGTAAGAACAAAAAAAGATAAGCTGTGATGTGAACTGTTTATGTACTGAACAAATGATTAAGACAGATAATGATCGAATAACAAGATTCATATATGGGATTAGTTAGAAAGTAGGTTATCCTGGAGTAAATGATAGTACAGAATGATTGGTGGATGTCTGTTTCAAACACGGTTTTGTTATTTTTTTGTTTTATCCCTCTCCTGGGATTTTTTCTTTTAACTTCCCCTCCCCCGATCACGACGCGTGGCTTCGAAAAATGGTACGAAGCAGAGTAGCCCTCTGGATGGTCCGGTGTCTTATGGGTCCCATTGCAGATCCTCAGAATGGACGTGGGTATCGCCAAGACAGTCCCGGTTCCGTATAGGAAGTCTCAAACACTTTCTTCAAACACAAAGCTATCAGTACACCAAAGAGAGCCATGAGAGAAATCAAAGAAATAGGATGAACTTGTTTCAAACAAGTTTTAGTTATATACTAAAACTTGAAAGATCAGAAAGACAAGAATAATGAGAAGGAGCAATATTGAATATGAATCCAATATGTAAGACGTACAGGAATTTTTTATGATTCCAATGTATTGTTGGATAACACATATTGGATTGATATTTAATTTCTACACGTCTTAGATATTGGATTTATTAAAAATATTACGAAGCGAACACAAGATCGCCCAGCCAGCTAGTCCTCATCATACCATTTTTAATTTAATTTTTAATAATTATTGTAAATATATAATCTTAAAAACTGGAACCATATTTTTTATCTAAAGTTCCATATAATGCTAGATTATGGTTTATTATGTGAGATCGATCGAGGACGATAATGATAGGCGTTAGGCCTAAATGCGGTATGAAGCGGAAGCGCGGATAAGGACGGTAATGAGTGTTCTGTTCGGCAAATCGACACAAAGACTATGTTCATCAAGAAGAACTTCCTTTATTTAGAGAGAGATCACCATCACAATAAATGTGAGTGATGATCACCCGATTTAAAGAAAGAGAGACCATGTGACAATGTTTGGTGACGTTGACGTAGATGACACAAACGGCGATTGGTAATAGCAAAGTCTTTAGTCTCTCTTTTCACAATCTTTAGTTCATTTAAAGGATGATCAGACACACACACAGAGGAAAAGTCTCGAAGGTACGAATACGGACAATGCTCGAGGTGTCGAGGAATTCCGAAAGAGAGAGATTTTCGAAGACAGGAACTGAGAAATCTCGTATTCAGGTAAATAGATGGCTTATATACCTCACGAAAGTCGACGATGTAAGGTCGAGGAAGATACACGGTGGGATAACCGGTGGTAAAAAAGATCGTCGTAGTGTCAGCGAACTAAAAGGACGAAGTAGAAGAACGAAGTCGGCGGTCGTGAACAAGCAGATCCGACAATCGTGGAACAAGCCGAGAATCACTTAGAACCAGCAGCTGCCGCCCGATCGGCTCTTAAATATCCGTGACCCCTTTTGACCCTTATTCCCGGGCTGAGAACCAAGATGTTTTTTCTAGAACATTCGCCGAGCCAGGTGTCCGATTCGTGACTATTCGGCGGACACCAGATGTAAACATTCTCAGCGATTTATTGTTATTGTGGACGAAGTTAGCGAGCTGATCAAATACTATCTATAATGTCGTCGTATTTCTTCGGAGTTGTTTGACAGAACTCCGTTTTTTCTTTCTTTTCTCCCTCGTTTGACCTATATATGACCGAAGGAGACGGGGAGGATGATAAGTTACGTATAATTCGAACTCCGATTTCTAACAATTAGTTTAAAATTGTATAATATTCCTAGAAACAAAGATCAATAATTTGTAAATTCTAAAGATATCAGTAGATGCTTGATATATTAGAACTAAAATTTATTGTATTTTACAATTCCTTTTTCCTAATTTTCCAGACTTTTCTTCTATTCAGAACAGACAGTCAAGATTCTCATCGAAGTCGCGCTAATCGAGGCCTATCTGTACATTGAAATCCATTATAAATAGACCTCGAACAATCAGAGCCATCTGGAACACACTTCTTACCGGGCCAGCTACAACGGTTTGTGACGTCACATAAGAGATCTGACTCGCCATACAGAATTGCAAGGGCTATGTTAGAAGTATATTTAATTAATTGATTTCGATACCATTTTTCATATTTTGACATATTAAAATTCTATAAATTATGTTTGTTATTACAAAAGATTAAATCACCGTTAATTTAAATAGAAAACATAATATTTAAATGAAGAAAACTACGAATGATAAAATGCAAAATATAATTATATATTTTTGAATTTCTCTCTTCTAAATGATTTAAAACCAAATTCTTATAAATATTTAAAATGCAATGAATATAGTTCTGCACATTTAAAAAAGAATAAGGCAATACAATTAAAATATTTTTTATTTACAAATATGCAGTTACATTATATATACAGTATTTATATATTTTACTTCAAAAGTTGTGCATATACATAGAAGCTTACAATACAATTAGAATACAATGTTATTCAGTCTGTAGTTTAATTATAAATTCAACCTAGGGAAAAGGCACATTTTTTCATATTGCACTAATTTAACAATTTTGGAAAATAAATGGGAAAACTAATAAATGGAGCCAACATAGTTTTTT
>AYEL01059521.1:0-16385 GCA_000484575.1 Olivierus martensii | reverse complement strand
TTTTGACCAAAGATTTGCAACAAAATAGTTTACCAATAGATTGCTTTAATAATAGCATTGCCAATATTAAAATTAATTTTCTTTTAGGTAGGTATAAGAATAATAGATAACTAATATAAAAATCAACATGAAACTCACCTCACATAGATATGCTCCAGGACCAGGACTCCACTTTGCTCTACGACAATTTATAATCCAGCGTTTCCGTCGAATTCTTTCGGAAATTTAAAAAATCGAAAACCTTTTTTTGTAGAATTACTACAGTTTATAGCTGAACAACAAACCATGACGTTGAAAAAATTACAGCACAAATAAACCTGCACAGTAACCAGAATATCAGAGACGTCAACTAGCATGTAACTATAGATTAAAAATGGCGGACGGCCTGGCTCCCCCTACAGGGGCCTTATGTTTTTCAAAGTAACGAATCTGGCCCGGTAAGAAGTGTGTTCCAGATGGCCCTCGAACAATGCGGTTTTGCATAGCGTGGACGCTCCTTGGAACCAATTAACCGCGCTATACAAGGTATTCCTGTATTTTCATTGTTTAGGAATATAATTCAATACTGCGAACTTCGAAAAAATGACTATATAGAAATTAAAATGAGTTAAAGAATGTTATTAAAATGTTAAAAAATATTGTTTCAGAATTTAAAATATATATAGAAGACTGATTTTTTTACTTATTTAATATAATGTATAAAATATTGCATAAGATGATATTTCGTATGAATCACTTAAGATATTTCTACTTTGTAATAAATTCAATGAAGCACTTTGATTTTGTATTCTCCGATATTTCAAAATATATTGTACTATTATTCAGAGACTGTTCTCGGATTCTATATATATATATATATATATATATATAATAGTAATATAATATATTACTATTTTTAGAATTTTTATTTGAACAATGTAATATCATAGCTAAACTTTGTGAAATCTTTATATCAAAATTTATTTTTGAACATTGTGAAATCTATCGTGGAAGTTTTCTTTTGATAAAAGTTCTTAAAAATTTATAGAATTTTTTTTTTCTCAATTTTAGAATAAATAGTTATTTTTAAAAATTTAAGAAAATACTGTAAATAATTTACGTAACTTATTTTTGTTTTTTATTCATCTCATCGTGTGCCTTTTCATTTATGTAATACGTGATTATAAATACGAAACCAAATATAACATCAAGAAATATGTAATATATTCATAGCTGAACTGTATTAATTAATATTTTTAAATTTGTAGTCGTCCAAAAGATGATAATATATAAAGCCTATACTGAATATCGATTTCTCGGTAAATATAAAACTGTTTTATGAAGTGTTTCTAAAAGAATATCTCGTAAAAATTTCAATTTACAAGTGTAATCTGTTAACAATAAGAAATAATTGGAAGTCAGTATGGGCACGTTCCAAACCTCAACAGCAAGTCATCCATGATTAGTCTCTCTTGACGTCAGAAATAACTGAACATAAGCTTGTTTCTGTTTCTCTTCGACGATGATAATGATTTGTTACACTCTCTAATTTTTAAAATCTTATCATCGTTAAGCAGAAACAGAAACAAGCTGATGAGTTTATTTCTGACGTCAAAAGAGACTAATCATTGATGAGTTACTGTTGAGGTTTGGAACGCATCCTATTTTATTCTAAACCTTAATATGTTGTTTGTCTTTTGAGATTAAAAAAAAATCATGTTCTGATAAAGAAAAGCAGAAAATTTATCCAAATTAGGCCTCTCGGAGATTAACTAAACCATCTCTAATAGGCGGAAAACAATAATATTTTCCAACAGAATGATTATTTTATAAAACGGAATTCGATTGTTCCAATAGTTAAACTTAATTTTCGATAATTACGTTTTGTTATAAATTTTAAAGATTTCAAGTGTACAAACGAGTGTTCTAACGCAGTGACATTAGAACTAAGACCGCATACGTCGAGAGACGAGAAAACATAGATGTATGATGATGAAATTGTATACTGTACTGTGTACCTAGTATATTACATTTAGAAATAAAAAAATTAAATATATACAGTGTATATTATAATTAAAAAAATTATAAAATCTTAAGTCCCTGAGAATCTCTCATAGCTGAATCTGGCACTAAACTTTCGTACAATTTTTTTGAACGCACTATATATGGAAAAGGTAGTTTGTCTGTACTTATAAAAACAGGATATAGTAGGATATCTTTAAAATTCAGAAGGAAAAACAAAGAAAACACGAACTATAGTATATATGATACTGATTTAAATTTGAAAATTCAAAGCGCAAAAATATAATTATATACAAAATAGAGATTTTCATAAATAATTATTATAATTTTTGAAAATTAATTTTATTATGCATTAAGATCATAATAAATACAATATACATTGTTTATATTTTCTTATAACTTATTTAAAATTCATGTAGAATTGCGAATATTCTATTTACTTATTTAATTTAAATTTATTCTACTTACTTGTTTTCTTTGTATGCCGTATGTCTTTTGTGTTTTAATCCATTTTGTTATCGTTGTTGGCTGAAAATAGCAGCTAACGATGTTAAGTAATTTAAGTGGCTTACTTTTAAGAGTCTTTTTGATTCAAGAAAGCTTGAAACTGAATTTAGTTGAAATGATCAATTCTTATACATGTAATAGAAATTCAATAATTCATTTAATTCTTTTGTATCGAGGTATTTGGCTGGATACAAAAGAATTAAAAGAATTATTGAATTATTTGGTTGGATAATAATAATAGCACTTATATTTTTTGATTGCATTGTATATAAAGTTATATACGATAATGACTGTAAGCAAAGTACAGTAATCATTCTCTGTTTCTAATTAGAGGAAGTATTTTCCTCCCAAAATTATTCGTTGTAACTTTCATTATAAATTAAATTAAAAGTATTCAATAAAATAACTATTGCAAATTTGAAGCTTCAAATCCAATAAATAGAAAAAGTAAAGCAGTTTAAAAGTTGCAAAAATTGACAAAAAATTTCTCTTCTTGTTTTCAGTAAGTACTTTACATGTCACATCGTTCAACCCATACCAATATAGGTCGCATCGAATAAGATATATTTATATCTTAAATATGATGTGACCTATAGAAATATGTTTATATCGACCAAATCTGGAATATAAATGTTTCTTTTATCAATTGAAGCTTTCAAAAAATTTTGGCCTAATAAAGCCAAGATGAAGGGATTAAGGAATCTTTTCACAGTGAATTCTTCTACACTGCTCATTGTTCACTCGAATTCTACCAAATCTGATACGAGTATAAAAAATGTTTATTATATATTTGAATGAAAACTTTTAGATAATATTAATCAATTTAAAAATAAAGAACGTATTTAATGATGCGTTAACATATTTCTGTTATAACTATTTCTCATAAATTCTATCATTTATTTTTTAGAAGAAAACCAACAAAACGATTTAAAAATAAAGAACGTATTTAATGATGCGTTAACATATTTCTGTTATAACTATTTCTGATAAATTCTATCATTTATTTTTTAGAAGAAAACCAACAAAATCATCTAATATATATATAAAAATAAGTCAAATATAGTATGCTATTAAATGGGATATTTGTTATAATTTTAGGTGGGACTACTTTGATTTACGATATACGAAAATAAGGCAATAATGACAATTAAAGTAGCTATATGTATATTGTAACAAATATTCTGATTTTCTTAATATTGTATTTTGTTTAATTTTTATATATTAGAGAATATTGTACTTCTGTATTGAATAGAAAAATTAATAATAAAATATATTTACACTATTTATTCTGTTTCTTCTAATGGTAAAAATTTCATATTCAATATAGTAGTTTATTTAACTAGATTTATTTTAATGTCTGAAATTTAGAATATATGTGGCAGTTTAATTTAATCAATCAATCATAAAACAGTCCATTTGGTTTTAATTACTTGTGACAAAACGAAATCAATGATAAAACTTCACTTTTTATAAAAAGAATACATAAAACAAATTTGACTTCAAACTCAAATAATTATAAATAAAAACAATAAATAAAATTAATTTTAGATGCTTTTAATATAGTAATAAAAATGGATGTCACTGCGAGTGAGCAATTTTTCTATTGTTCTTTGTTTATATGATGAAAGTGCTTAGTTTTCAATTTGTAATTTTTCAGCTCTTGTTCTAGAAGTTCTGTTTTGTCTTTCAATATTTTATTTTTTAATTTTTTATTTTCTTTCTGCAAATTTTATAATCTCTTGAATATAGTATTTCACTAGGAAATTGCACACAAATGAAAAAACTCTTCGTTTTAAAGAGTTTTTTCATTTGTGTGAAATTTCCTAGTGAAATACTATATTCAAGCACTTATTAGAGCTAACAGATTCATGATATAAAGGAATTTCGATATCTAATAAAGGCAAAAATCAATGTTTCATTTGATGATGGAATCAGTAGAAATAATGATGCATGTAAACCATTTAAGTAATTATAAAATTCAATGCATTATTTTAAATAAAAATAATATGATAATAGAGAATTAAGTTCCTTTATGAGCAGATTTTTGCGAATGGTACATGAAGTAGAAGTCGGTTTTGGTAATGCCCTCTTTTTAGGAAGTTTAACTGTTAAGCATTTGGGAAGATTTAAAGAATGTTGTAGGAATGGTATCCTTTCGTCTGTTCCCTTTTATCTCTTTCGATTTTCACTCTTTCACCATTGATTGTATGCATGAAGATTTTTAATATGTGTCTTTCATCAAAATGAAGATCTGATACAAGACATTGAGAAGCTTCTCCTCTCTTGCTATTCGTCTGCTCCATATTTCAATATTTTCTTCTCTAATTATAAACAGATGTTTCTCTAAATTCGACTTGTCTTTCTTTTTTCGATAACCACTTCGACAACCGATGACAAAACATAAAGGCATTTTTTTAAGGAATTTTCAAATATCAAAAGATCTTGCTAGTATATATCTGGTATAGGGATGGAGGTTGTGTCCTCCCCTTGTGAAATGTGAGGGATGGTATAGTGAAATATGACAAAATGTTTTTTATCGAATAAAAATGGTTTATATGAAAATTCTAATTGATATCTTTGCATTTATCAATCGTCATCTCGGACAACGTTCGGATGTCGTTCATTTCTTTTGAATAATCGCCCCTATTGGTTTTTCTGACGTAGCTGGGACCCATGTTATATGCTACAAAAAGAAGTTAATAAATAGATTAAAATATAAAACATGAAAAAATTAAATTGAATGCGTTATGAGGCCAGAACAGCCTAATAGGCTTTTACCCCATGGCGCTGTTAGGCCTTTCCCTAGGTAACAATATTTACGGGGCTAGAGCTTGCCAGGGTTTTTCCCAAAAACTTTTAATTAAATGTCAAAAAAATATTATTTACGTAATGTAAACCTTAATCAATATTCTTCGTACTTACCATATCTCCTAATATGAAGTTATCTTAAGAATTATTGCACTTTTAAAATAACGTAATATAAACCTTAATCAATATTCTTCGTACTTACTAAAAAATATCTTTTTACGTAATGTAAACCTTAATCAATATCCTTCGTACTTACTAAAAAAATATCTCCTAATATGAAGTAATCTTAAGAATTATTGCACTTTTAAAATGCTGTCAAAGTTTTGTTTGCTATTCAGACGCGAAGCGGTTTGTAAAAGTCGACGTAAATACTGGATTCGCATCATTCATCGTGAAATATCTACGTAATAGATCGATATTAACTTGTAGTAGAATACTACAATATCAAATAGCATATAGATGGATATTAACTTGTAGTAGAAATACTACAATATCAAATAGCAAAATTTCGATTATCTTATTATAAAAAAATTCCGATAATGCACTTCCCCGAGTACGCCCTTACCCCATTCCACCTTATATTCAAATTTTATCCTTTCAAAGTGGAAAAGTGATGAATAAACCATACATATTGATTCATTTGTTTTGCATTATAATAGGTTAAACTCATTTTTATTCCATTTTCCTTAAAAGCTGAACTTGTTTAATCCATAAGAAATAGTCCATAAGAGTAGCATGTTGTATATATCAGCTCTTTTCAACTTTTTTTGCCACACGAACCAACATAATTGTTCATAATATATCGTGACCCAAATATTTACAATTATAATTCTTAAAAACCTTTGAATCATTTCGCAACCAATTAAAAGTTCTATGCGATCCATAGATTGAGAAATATTGTTTCTGTATATTTCTCTGTGTTAATTTTAGTGTCATCTTTTACTAATTAATAGAATTCTGCGAAATTAAGTAAAAAATGCTCCATATTATTTAATCCTGTAACTTAATCCATTTAAATAGCTGTTATTCGAACTTTTAAGACTTTTTCTTTAATAACTGTTAAATTGAAAAATTTTTGCGAAATTCAATATCATATGTCATTGAAGATGATTTCTATGCATCCATTTAAATAGCTGTTATTCGAACTTTTAAGACTTTTTCTTTAATAACTGTTAAATTAATTGAAAAATTTTTGCTAAATTCAATATCATATGTCATTGAAGATGATTTCTATGTCAGATGTTTAAATTCTTCTTTAATCGTTTCAGAATGAGAGACATGTAACGAAAGTAAACGATTTATTAAGGACAACTTTGTTCATGACATATTTTTCAAATGACTATCTTTCATTCTTATAGAAAAAATAAGTTTCATAAATATTGATTTTTTTAAAAATATAAATAGAATCAACCTCATAATGAAATTAGGCAGAACTCTCAAGTATAATAAACTTCAAATTTGTTTCAATTGGAAATGTCGTAAAAAAATTTTTTATTCAGTAAATTATAGTGAGGTATAAAGTAATTTTATAGTGTATTGCTTATGAAAGATTTAATTATGTAATGTAAATGTGAAATTTTGCCAGTAATACTGATTATTAGAATTACTGTAGTTTAATTAATAAAAATTTTAATGCATATCATTCGTTAAAATTACTGAATATAAAAATATAGAATTAATGTACAATATTTCTATCGAAGTCGGATTTAAAGTGAATTTATAGAATGTCTAAAACAATACGATTGCCATTAAATCAACGACAAAAAGTAAATGCACTCAGAACCCTTTTTAACGTATCACATAGGCTAAACGTTTGTAAACTCGGTATAGGTAAATTTAAAATAGTTTTAGTTAATGAATCGATCACAATTCTTTATCCACAGAAATTCTCTTATCAAGATTAAATATATACTTATGGCATTTTTAAGTTTATTAGAGTTTATAACATTATATAAGGCATACATTAAAAGACGAATTTTAAAAGAAATAAATTCTTATTTGTAGAAATAAATTTTTAGTCTTCTAAAATTCCTACAACTTTTACTATAGCAGTGGTTGAGAACCACTGCTATAGTAAAAGTTGTAGCACCTACATATAAAGGCGGCACCTAAATATTTTAAATAATAATTTAGATTTAACAACGAATTTTTATTAACAGATTATTGTATTTATTCTTATTTATTATATTTTGATTACAGACATACTCGTACACGGGATAGTAAATGGCATAAATCTTAATTTATTGTATGTATGTAATTGTATGAATCATATACTGTATATTAATAGTGAAATGTGATTGACTAAATATCCCTTTTGCAGTCGAACTACTGTACCGATTCCTATAAATAGGTACCGTTAGAAAAAATCTAACCCTCGAATTTCTGCGACAGCCAAAATCTTTTGTCGTTGTTTATAATTTAAAAATTAAGGAATAAAAATTAAAATTATAGTTTCTCTAAAAAGACAAAATCCGCAGGTGGCGCTATAACCTAATAAAAACTGCCATTTATGATCCCGTGTACGAGTATGTCTGTAATCTAAATGCAATAAATAAGAATAAATACAATAATCTGTTAATAAAAATTGGTTGTTAAATCTAAATTATTATTTAAAATATTTAGGTGCCGCCAAAATTCAAAATATTTATTTATTTATTTAAAAGCAAATTCAGCGTTAAAAAAAGATGATATTAAATCTTAATTTAAATATTACATTATTACTATCTTTCAATATAATAATTATCCAATTAGAGAAAAATCACATCAGAAACATCTTATATTTAAAAAATGAACAACGTACAACTACTAACAAAATTCGGATTTTACTCTTACACTTTAGATGCGGCTAGTTTGATTATTTTATTTTCTTAAATTGTGAATCAAATTGCCTCATTTAAAATGTTATAAAAATCGTAATTTTCTTAGTATATTATATTGACTTATTACAGTGAATCGGGGCAAAATGGTAATCGGAGATGTAGCTTATTTTTCTCTAGTTCGTTTGTATTTAAACAGGTAGCGATAAAGCTTATTTTTCTCTAATTCTTTAATATTTAAACAGATGGCGATAAAAATAGGTGGTTTATTATAACCTCCTATAAGCCCGCCAAAAATATAGAAGATGGCTACTATCAGATTATCAATTACTCGCATTGGAAATCAAAAAATTCCCAGTGAATGTCGGAATTTTCATCAAAACTTATATAGTCATTATTTGAAGTATTATAATTAATCGTAACAATATCAGCGTAGCAAAAATTAAAATATTTAATGTGTAGTGGATACTTTAAACATTACTTTGCTTTCGATGTCGTTCTAATTTAGCCATTTTAAATCACGCGATTAAAACTTGCATCTCATCCTGATTAACGTGAAAGATGGCAATATTTGCTTCAGGTTTAGATGCCGAATTTAAATTTTTAGTATTTTTAATTTGTTTTTCATAAATTAAATGATAAGAATATATATTAGGACACAAGCAGAGATCTTTGGTTCGAAGAAAGTTAAAACCTGCAGCATAATATAAACAGAGGAGGCATAAATTGCTTCAATGCTTCACAGATATATGGTAGGCCTATATCTACCTTACAGAACGTTAAAAAAGGAGATTATAGAAAAATGATGATGAAAAATATAGCATGGGACAATATAGTAAGTAATTCATTATATTAATAATAATAATAATAGCATGAAACAAAGAAAAACTATATATACGTAAGACACTTAAAAAACAATATATGCAAAACAAAAAAAAACAAAAAATATATAGACTATGTAACATTCATTTAATAATTATATCTTTCTTACCAATATTTCGTTGAAATGAAAACGTATTTTCTACAGAACGTTAAAAAAGGAGATTATAGAAAAATGATGATGAAAAATATAGCATGGGACAACATAGTAAGTAATTCATTATATTAATAATAATAATAATAATAATAGCATGAAACAAAGAAAAAATATATACGTAAGACACTTAAAAAAACAATAGGCCTATATGCAAAACAAAAAAAAAGAAAAAGTATATAGACTATGTAACATTCATTTAATAATTATATCTTTCTTACCAATATTTCGTTGAAATGAAAACGTATTTTCTTTTAACAATATCAACTTCACTTTCTGAACTTTTTTATACATTTAAAGTTTGTGTATTTTTTGCTCTTTTTACAAAATTTGTAATCTAACCAGCTACAACCCGCTAGAAAACAATTTTTCCTTAATATGTACGCAAAAGAAAAATTTACGAATAAAAATGTTTCTTTTTTCTGTTTCATATTTCTCCATCGAAGAGTAAAAACTTACTTTTATCCAAGATGGAACACAAAATAGTCAATGGCGTCAATCAACTCAATTTCAAATCAAAGTCGAAAATAGACTGCATACTGTCCATGACAAACTAGCGAAATTGTATTTATGATTAATTTTAGCAAAATATTTTCCAATGATTGCATTTTATGTATGTATTGTGTATTCTAATATGGATTTACAAAAATTATGAAAATGTGCATTATAGGAGAGTAAACGGTGATTTTCTAAATGTGCTAAGTAAAAACTGTTTTTTAGAAGTACCGTGTAATATGAGGGTTTCCGCAATTTTCGAATCGTGTTATAAGGGAGACACCTGTATATAAAAGTTCATAAAACTCTTACTTATTATTTAAATATGATGATATATTTTAAATTTAAATATTTATAAGATAAGCGAAGAAATTTTATTTCGAGAATTTTAAATAAGTTAATGATATAAAATTTATCTTAAAGCGAATATAAAGTTGAAAAGAAATGATAAAAAAAGAGATTATCGATTAAGATGTCTAATAAAAAATTTATTATAAATGAAATCTGAATAATCAAATATTGATCAAAGATTCCTGTCTTTGTAATACATTTTCAGTTAACAATTACCGAATCAAATGCATTTTAACTGATTTAATAATTCAATTATCATGCATTTGCAATACGCATTCAATTATCAATAATTACAAAAGAAATTGAAAGAAAATTAGTAATTAGCTTCAAATATTCAAAAACGGAGTTTTTCAAACGGTGAGTCGCGAAAAAAAAAATAAATAAAATGGGTCACGACAGATAGAAACAAAATGCCTACATTTGAAGTACAGCTTAAGAAGTAAAACTTTTCTGAAAGCGGTTCATTTGTATCAATAAATAAATAAAAAACAACATTTACGCATCCAAAACAGATTTGTACCACCGATGACGAACAAATAAACGTAATAATTAACCCAATTTACCAGTAAATTGCGAATTTTAGCCTCAAATTGTTACCGGTAATTCTACATTGTTTTTACTGGTAATTCGATAAATTTTGAACATAGCTATAGTACACTTTTTTGTACTTATTCGCTGGGCCGCGGTCTATTAATGTAAATCACTAATTATGTTTAGTGTATGGAACCCTTTTGGTTGTGATCAAAGTTCTGTATAACGGAAATGATATAGTAGTAGATGAAACTGAAGACGAAGAACCGGAATCTGTTGATCAGCTGAAGACGATTCTGAGTATTCTGAATATCTTATCACGGAGATACTGAATATAATGGCGGGATTTTAGAAGTAATATAGATAAACATTCGATGAATTTAAATTTAATTCATTCAGTAGGTATAATGTTATTTTTTCTAATGATGGCAACTTTTTGGATGTACAGTGTGATGTCCGGTATTTTTCAAAAAATATATATCTGCAAATATACGGTAAGAAAAGTTATTAGACTGAAGAAGATTTTTTACATCTGTAATTACGTTTTTCATGAAAGAGAAACAACTTATTGATCAAAAGAAAAACAGAAATACAACAATAAAGAATAGAAGAGAAACAACTTATTGATCAAAAGAAAAACAGAAATACAACATGATAATCCGCTTCTGGCTAAAAAATAAAAAAAAAAAAATATTAATAAAATCGTTAAAAAAGAACGGAAATTACCGAATTACCGGTAATAGAAAAAGTCGGTAAATTTGCAATCCCTAGTAATAATTTACATGAAATTGGTGTCGTTTTGATTTTGATTCAGATTGGTCATAATACAAAATACCGTTCTTGTAGTGAGTGAGTCGCAATAATAAAAAACTTGAAAAACTCGCTTCTAAACCGTTCACTTCACTAAATTTCAATATATTTTATCCGAATATCACAAGAAAAAAAAATATATATATATATACCTTAAGCAAAAATCCGAAAAAAAATTCAAAATAAGTTGTTATTGGATTAATTTTTTATATATTTTGGAAGACTAATCTTCCTATTATAAAGTACCTTAAACACTTCGAGGATATTTCAATGGAAATAAGAGAAAAAAAATTCCAGACCTATATGCCAAAGGATCATTTTGTACTCAATTTCTAGCTCCTCTTTAATTCTAAGGAAAAACTGAATAAAAAGAACATTTACATATCAATTATTTATTTATCTATTTAAATAATTAATTTATTCTTATTAACTATTTAAATACAGTGATACCTCTTTTTACCACAATCTAAATAAAATATATACAGTGGTACCTCGGTTCACGAACACAATCCGTTCCTCTCCGATCTATACAGTGATACCTCGGTTCACGATACACAATCCGTTCCTTGATAACTATTTTACTAATCTCAAAAACTGCTTAAACTCTAATATAAATACGGTGATACCTCGGTTCACGAACACAATCCGTTCCTTGACTTATACAGTGATACCTTGGTTCACGAACACAATCTGTTCCTTGACCCTGCCGTCATCCGAAAGTTCAATCCGAATCAATTTTTCCTATTGCAATTAATGTAAATCTAAATAATACGTTTTGAATAATTTTTCCCAATTGCAATTAATGTAAATCCCCTAATACGTTTTTGTTCAATTTTTCCCATTGCAATTAATGTAAATCCAAATAATACGTTTTTTCCCAATTTTTCCCATTGCAATTAATGTAAATCCAAATAATACGTTTTTTTGTCCTAGAAATTTTTCCCATTGCAATTAATGTAAATCCAAATAATACGTTTTTTTTATCCTACAAAAATTTTTCCCATTGCAATTAATGTAAATCCAAATAATACGTTTTTTGTCCATTTCCCATTGCAATTAATGTAAATCCAAATAATACATTTTTTGTCCTTCCCATTGCAATTAATGTAAATCCAAATAATACGTTTTTTATTCTAGGAAAAAAATTAATGTAAATCCAAATAATACGTTTTTTGTCCTAGAAAAATTTTTAAACTCGTTATTGCTTTATGTGTGGAAATAATACAGAAAGGAAATAAATATAACAGTAATATTAGAATAATACGTTTTTTATCCTAGAAAAAAAATTTTTAACATGTTATGGCTTATACGTTTTTGTCCTAGGAAAATTTTAACATGTTATGGCTTTGTGTGAATCCGAGTCAATTTTTCCCATTGCAATTAATGTAAATCCAAATAATACGTTTTTTCCCTAGAAAAAATTTTTAACATGTTATGGCTTTATGTGTGGAAATTATCCTAGAAAAAAATTTTAACATGTTATGGCTTTATGTGTGGAAATAATTCAAAAAGGAAATAAATATAACAGTAATATTAGAAGAAAGCATGTTTAATGAAAGGAAATAAATATAACAATAATATTAGAAGAAAGCATGTTTAACATCTCCTAGGAAAATTTTAACATGTTATGGCTTTATGTGTGGAAATAATACAGAGAGAAAATAAATATAACAGTAATATTAGAAGAAAGCATGTTTAACACCACCACCAAATAAATATAACAGTAATATTAGAAGAAAGCATGTTTAACACCACTTTTAACAGTAATATTAGAAGAAAGCATGTTTAATACCACCTTCACTAACACACAACAGTAATATTAGAAGAAAGCATGTTTAACATCACCTTCACTAACACTCCAGTAATATTAGAAAAAAGCATGTTTAACACCACCTTCACTAACACTTAATATGGTTTTATGTGTGGAAATAATACAGAAAGGAAATAAATATAACAGTAACAGAAGAAAGCATGTTTAACACCACCTTCACTAACACTTTTAACTTTTTGGGAGCTAAGAAAGCATGTTTAACACTACCTTCACTAACACTTTTAACTTTTTTCGGAGCCATAGAAAGGGATAAATTTAATTAAATAAAGAAAAAAACTAAAATATCAACTCTTGTTGGAACTTTACTGTACCCATATGAGCTGGGCAAACTGGATTGCTGCTGGGGGTGCACTTAAATAAATATTCACATTAGAGAAATTATTTTTTAGAGTAAAATAAAACAACTTAAAATCATAATATAAAACTCTGTTTCTAACTGTTAAATTTTTAATTTTAATGTTATAATCATGTGAGACAAAATTTTGAAAGAGCATAATTTTAATTTTTGATAATACATGTTCTAATTTATCGATATGAGTTTTAGCAGCTGAAGACCAGATGATGATGGCATAATCAATTGTTGACTGAATAAAAGAGAAATATAAAATTTTTCGAACAGAATATTGTTTTAAGTAGTACGAGTTACGGAATAGAATTCCATCTTTTATTTTTAATTTTCTAATAATATCATTGATATACCAAGAAAAGGATAATTTACTATCAAAAATTACACCGAGATCGCAAATAGTTTCAGCTACAGAGATTTTGACGTTATCAATAAAAAAAATCTTTTGGTATAGTATGTCTGTTAGAAAAAAAAGATAGATTTATCCTTATTCAATATCATTTCATTATTATTAAGCCAAGATGTAACTTTATATAAATCATTAACTAATTCTGTGTGAATAGAATTAAATAGCTTCAAGTCATCAGCATATGCTAATAAGGTAGAGTTTGTTAAGTAAAGTAATGGATTTATATAAATTATAAACAATAAAGCACTTAAGGGAGAACCTTGTAAAACGCCTCGTTATACAGGAATGGATCAGATAAAGTCGATTTACATTTAAGACGAGCAAACATATTAGCTAAATAGGTTTGCTTGTCTTAAATGTAAATCGATTATGTTTTATTACATGCGAATCTTCTTTGATCTTTAAAATCGGTTATAAATCAACATAACTTTATCTTAAAACAGTTAAAAAAAAAATAAAGTATAAGAAAATTCTGTTTTTATTTCGTACTAATCGATATTTCTTGAATGCATAAGGAACATACTCCGAAAAAACTACAAAAATCGATGGTGAATTTTGAAAGACTTGTATATTTTCATGCATAAAACATTTATTAGTTTTAGATAAAACAGTTTTCTTATATTTTTAATGGTTTTGTAATTAACCTGATGAAATGAGTTCTCAATATTTATATTAACATAATGTTTATTTGCATTAATTTCTTGTAATTTTTTTCATCTAAAATGAGATTTCATATAAAAGATATATTTAGAATATATAAAAATTTACAGGTGCAATTTCTTACAACAATGACTTTTGAAATTAATAACAGTTGAATAACTAACAATATTTTGTTATTATAGATTTGATTTTGTATATAACAATAGCTTCAAATATTAGTTCTATTGTGGCGAAATAATATCTAAAATATCTATCACAATAGAAAAATTTTTAACAGTTTCTTACATGGAATACATTGATAAGCAAAATCCACAAGAATGACAATAGAAAAATTGGAATTAAATAACGATTTAATCTATTGATTTTTTTTCATTTTGTACACTCAAGGATCATTTTGTACACTCCTCTGTTCAAAATGATCTCATAGAGATCATTTTGCCGCAGATAGTTACAATTAATAAATAATTGCATTATTTATTAATTATAAACAATATGTAAAAACACAGCAAAAAGAAATTTTATTATATCTACGTAAGATGTTATTCCATGTTCGTGAAAGTAAAAGAAACATTAGTTAACTAAAATTCTGATACCTCAGGCCGCAGACATTGATTTTCATTTAATTGCATTGGAACATCCCAAAATACATTGACATAACATAACTAGGACATAATCGCCATATTGTTGTAGTAGTACAAGCTTTACTGGTTGGTCAACAGGTGACGGTAAAACTTAAGGATATACAATGAGGATCGTTTAACCCTGACGATTCATTTTGGACCAGTTTCTCCTACTACTACTAATAGTTACTGGTTGGTCAACAGGTGACGGTAAAACTTAAGGATATACAATGAGGATCGTTTAACCGTGACGATTCATTTTGGACCAGTTTCTCCTACTACTAATAGTTAACTATTAGGAATATGTTGTGTGTTTTGATTTTGATTCTATATAAGAAACATTAGATGACAAAAGTTCATGCTTATTTAACTACACTATTCACTAGCATGATACTATTATATAATTATATAATGAATAGTATTTTAGTCTTTTTTGTGTAAAAATTCAAAAGTTTAAAATATATTTTTGGATTTATTTTTATATTCAGTAAAAGTTAAATACTGTTATATAGTGGTAGAAAGAAAAATAATCATTTTTTCGATATTATTTTGAAAACAGATAAAAAAAAATATATTATAAATTCTTTAATTCTTTAATTTTTTAATATTCTACAAAAACCCACCAAATTGGAAAGCCAAGTCAGTGTCCGCTGTCTGATAAAATTAAATATTTAAAAATTTCTTCAGGACATTCTAGCTCTAATATAGAAAATTCTAAAAAAATCAGACTGTTATTCTTATTTATAATAGCAACCAAACCAAAAACAAGCGTGCATTTTAATGGCATCTGAGAATGGAAAGATTTTAAAGCATTAGAAATTATGTTGAATTTACTATTAGAAGAATATTCACTTATCTATTTTATTCAAGATGAGATTGTTAAATTTACTATTAGAAGAATATTCACTTATCTATTTTATTCAAGATGAGATATAGAAATCTTCTGAAGCAAGTATAAGCTCTCAAATTATATAAAAACGGACAAATTACAGAGAAATTGAATAAAACTAATGAGTAAAACACATTACCGTACACTACCGTTACTACAAGTAAGATCTCGTTGGTGACGTCACGACTGTTTTTCTAGAGCCCCTATAAGTACAGGCCAGGCCGTCCGCCATCCTCCACTAACTCGTTCTTTAAACTCAGTGAGAAGATAATGCAATT
>AYEL01059513.1:0-15823 GCA_000484575.1 Olivierus martensii | reverse complement strand
TTGTTCTAGCTTTTGCTATATTTTTAAAATTAAATAATAAATTGTTATATATTTTTAATGAATTTTAACTTTTAAACCTGATTTATAGATTAATTATAAAAATTATTTGAAAATATTGTTTTATCTGTCATATTTTAGATGACTATTAGAATATAACATTCAATTTTCAATTAAAAATATTTTTCTTATAGAATATAATGAAAACTGCTGCTGCTAACATAGCACACAATGCTGCTATTGATAATGGATTGTAAGGCTCAATAATTAATTTTATTTAAATTTCCATTTTATTTTATATGGCTTTTTGATTTATGTAAATTTCTTTTTTCCAGAAAAACTAATGAAGATTCACCTCCAAGAATGGACAAATGTTTGGAAGAATTTTTTTCTGTTTGTAATCAGATTGAACTTAATCTGGTAAGTTCTACTAAAATTCAACATTTAATAATTGAATTAAAATTTAAAGTTGTTAATAAATTCGCTGCTAAATACTAAAATTTAGCAGCAAACTTATTAACAACTTTATTAAAAAAAACTAAGAAATATTTTTGATTATACACCATCTTCAGCCACTTCCAGAACCAAAGAGTATTTGAAATTCAATATTATTAATACAAATCATTAAGCGTGAGATTATTTATTAATTAAAATACCTAATTTTTCAATTCATTAAAGCTGGATATTTTGACAAATAGTCACATTCATTAGAAAAAGTTTAGGACTATCTATTTTGTGCAAGTATTCACTCATATCCACTTATACAAGTCTGGTATAGTTAGCAATGTAACATATCATTATCATATGGAAAATGTTGAGGGTGAATTTGCACTTTGTGCCATGTATCTAGTAACTTGCAAAAATTTCAAGTGATAGCTGGATTATTCAATAATTATAATTTAATATTTCTGATACAATGTATATATGAGTATGAAATATAAATTTCATACTCATATATACATTGTAATATTAAACAATAGTTATTTATATCTCTTGAATGAAATTGTTTTATCTTATGTATATTTTAGATTGCATGTTTTGGATTATATTTCATCCTAAATGATAAAAGTTACAACTACTATACTTAGCACAGTTCATTCTGATAATCTGACTTAACTAAATGGCTATTCATTGATTTTTTAGAATAAATTTAAAAAAAAAAAATATTATGATTAATCTATCCATCCAAAATTTAACAATTTAATTAATAGACGATTCTGTATCATTAGGAAAAGTAAGCTTTCTAGACTGAAGAGTTTGAATCTTAATCCTCTAATAACTAAATTGTTAAAGATTGTGAATTTTTGGATTATATTTACTTTTCTAAAAATTATTGATTAGCCAGTTATTTAAGTTGGATAATCAGAAAGAATTGTACCAATTTTGACAAATGTAGCTTCTATTTTTTAGGAAATTACTTAACACAAAAATATAAAGATACAATCCAAAATATATATATAAGATAAGGACTTTATCAATTGTATAGATATATTCATAAATTAAATATACTGAATTAATAATTATGAAATTCTAAAATTATATAAACTTTGGGAATTTTTCAATTATGAATATTGATAAGTGTGAGGTCCAGGGGACCCACCATTTTGTTACCATATTTAATGAATTAATTCTTTTGTATTCTTCAAAAAATTATGTTAATTTTATTATTATTATTTGATCAATTTATGCCATAATATTTTGTAAAAATAATATTTTATTTAATTTTATATAATTTTTTAACTTTGCACAAATATTATCAGTTGAAAGCAAAGGAAACACTGACTTAGCTTCCTTTCTGATTCATTCTAATCTAAACAGTCGGTTTGGCAACCGCCTGGATGAGGAACTCTCCTTGCTAACAGCTAAGATTTCGACATCAAAGTGATGTCACTATTTGACTCAGGAGCTCTCCCTTATCAACAAATAAAAGGCGAGGGGAGAGGCCGAGTTGTTGATGAGTCGACAATGAGTCCAATGAGTCAATAAGATTGCAGACTCGGTGTGTCTTTTGGATTACCAGCCAGGGAGATAACCCAGTCCTCCCTTGAAGGAGGAGTTCCAAGTCTGACTCATCCAGGACACTTGTCCAGGTATGTAGCGCTTGAGGAGCGATTATTTAAGCAAATCTGACTGCTGTTTGTTTAGTCACAAAACCATTTAGGCTCGTTCGCCAATATTTACAGTCACGAACCACTTTGGTCGTTCGCTAAATTATTCTCATTAATATACCCAAATTTGTTAGGAGTTTTATAGATTCAATCAATTCCTTTGTTTTCTTTAACATTATAATTATTCTATTTCTTATTTGTTAATAAATGTTACTGTTTATGTTAATATGTCTTTTGTCCGATTGACTCTCCTTCGACATAGACCTCTGTGCCTCTTAACCACGCTAGCTAATAAACACGATAGCCGCTCGGACCATAAATAAATACGCGATAAACTCGCGCCGACATTCTGACAATTTGCTTTGTTTTTAGTGTTGAGGAATCACTATAATCTTCCTCTGGTGTCAGGACTGACTGCTGACTGTTGAACAACAACAATCGACGACAGCGCTACCTTGCGGGATCCTCACATAAGAATATAAAACATTCAGCAACTTTAAATGTTAAGATATTAACATTTTATCATATTTCATCATTTGAAATAAAAGAACAAAAAAGAAATGCACTGATTCTAACAATCACATTATAAGTTATCAATTTATGTTGTGAAATAGCATATGATACAATATTATAATAAAAGTTATTAGTTATAAAATGCATAATTTCTCAACATTAATGTTGGAATTTTAGAGAATTACAGCAGTAACCATAGACAATAAAAAATTTCAAAATAAATAACAATGTCTAATAGCTTCTTGTAACTTTGTGTCAAATTGGGCAGCTTAAAAATATTGTTTCTGAAATGTAATTATGTGACATTAATATTGAAACTTTGGGAATCTATGACACTAACAATTTACTATGGAGTTTTTTAAATTATAAGAATAGATCAGTTCTACTTGATATATATATATATATATATATATGCAGTGGATTCTGCTTAATTGGGATATGTTGGGACTAAGCCATTTTGGCCCAATTAAGCGGCTGCCCCAATTAAATGAAGTAGTAATAAATTCTAAAATAAAATATGTAATATGTAGGTAAAAAATTAATAATTAGGTACCTATTTTAATCTCTATTAAAATAGGTACCTGATTATTAGCTTTTTATGATCTCCTCTGACTTCGTCTTTAACACTGGGCCGCTGATATTCACTCCTCACCCATTAACTGTAGAAAACCATTGATGTAATGCTTCTTCGACTTCTGGATCCTTTCCAGCACGTTTTCTTTTCAATGTTCTCGGAATTTCTTTCTGTAATGCCCACTCCTCACGCTGTTGATTTTCTTGTTGTAGGAGGTGCGCTATAGTAGATTTTGGTTTATTTCAGTGAGTCTACGATGACTTGTATTAAATGGCTGGCTTTTAATTTTATCCAGCAAAGCAAAAATCCTTTCATGATATCTTGGCAAAGATTTAAAAATTTTAAATAAAATAAACACTGTAAATGAATATCGCTAGGTACAGTAACGATAGACTCTTAAGTAGATGCACACTTGCCACACTCATGATGATAGATAACTGATTCTCATCACACTAGTGTTGCCGAATACAATATTGTTATATATTATTTATCAACGATGATATTTACTTATAATTTTACTAAAGAATGGATGTTTATATTAGTGTGGCGACAGTGTGTCGACGATGTATATGTAATAGGATGCGAAGAAACGTCCCGCTCCATTGTGTTAGTCTGTATTGTCTTGTAGAAAGGTTTAATCTGAAAAATTACTGGTACAGTAAAAATGTTATAATTTTTATAAAAGAATATTTTTAAGAAAGCACATAACAAGTATTAGTGTACGTAGTATTACCATACTTTCGAAAAATCCCTAAAATATATCAAAAATTGAAAATTCCTTTTCTGCTACTGTCCCAGTTAAGTGATTAAGAGTTTAAATTATATATTAGTTTATTAGGTTTCATTCTTTGAGATTTGGCCCAATTACGTGACTACCTCAATTAAGCGGAATCCACTGTATATATATATTTTTGAGAGAAAAAATTTTCTCTGAGTAGATTGTCTTATATACAGCAACCTTAGCTACTAATAATGAAATTGTCTATAATTTAACATCCAATTAGAAGTGATATTTACTCTTTAACATCAATTAATTTATCTATAGAGAGAAATTCTGTTAAGACTAACATAGAATTATGAATTATAAAGTTTTGATGATAGTACCATGTAATTATTGATTTTAGAAAGTATTCTTGTTGACTGCAGGATTTCATATTAAGTTGTATAAATCTTCTAGAAGTTATCATTATCAGAATTTATTGATTATTGATATATTGAAATTTTAATTGTTCTATATTAGTGCAATGTGATTATTTGTTTTATAACAAATTTTTTTATATTATTAAAGTTATTATAAAACACGTATTCATATAATAATTTGTATATAGAGCACCTGATATATCTTCACATTTTTCTTTTTCACACTGTTTCAATTGATATGAATGGATAAATTATGTAATTACATAATAAATTAAAAACCCCCTTTGAAATTCTCTGAATATTAATTATGATTTAATCTTTTCTTTGGCATTATTCATTGGATTAAAATATCCATTATTATAATACCATAAATTTTATATTACTATTGTTTTGAGTTGTATATCAGGCTAATTAACAATTTTATATTTATTTTAGAAAATAGTTCAGGAATGCACTCTTTTACAAAGAGACAGTCAACAGTATCTTCCACTTCCAGTATCATCTAACAAAATTGACACAGCTCCTGCACCTACCCAAGATGGAACTCTGTCATATAGCCAATATCTGAGTACCATTAAGAGTCAAGTAAGTTTTGCAAATGCAGTTCAGGAAATACTGGCAGAAGGTGCAAAAAAAATTACTCAAGGAGACTGATTTTCTTGTTTAAGAAATTGTGTACATAATTTATTTTATAAAATCTCTTCTTAAAGAACACATGCAATTCTTTTTCATTAAAAACTAACTACAAATTCTTATGAGAAAAAGCAGAAACAGTCTTATTTATAAAAAAAAATGTAATAGAGATTTTGTACATTCTTTGAAATATTGTTGATTATTGTATAAAAATCAATAAATGTAATTTATAGTGATACCAAACTACATTTATTTTTATTTAAGCAATGAATTTTCAAATTTTTATAAATATTTTATATAAAATTCTATTTTATATATTTATGAAAAATTTATGCTAGGGTTAAGAATGCAAAGCATTTAATATATCTTTTGAATAAAGCCTTAATCATCCATTATTCTAGGCTTGATCTCCATCTTATACAAAAATCTCACTTTTGAATATAGGCATATTAATAGTCAGAAGAACAGTAAAATAATTTATTTGAATTCTACATTTATTTTGTCTTTCAAAATGTATATTGTTCTTATCATATTATTCACAATCTAAATAATTAATATCAAAATCAATTAATTGTTACAATTGATATGATTTTCATAGTATAACTTCCCCATATAAAGAGATTGAAAGACTAATATACAATAGTATTTTGGCAACTATATATTGTAATTATTTTAGAAAGTTTATTCAACCTATATCATGTTATAAGAGGGCCAGACAAGGAAATTGATTTTCATTGTTACATTAATTTTTAATATGTTAGGAATTTTTACTTCAGGAATTTTTGTTTACTGAAAAATTAGATATACTGTATATACCAATTTTGAATAAATTAACTTGATGATATCACTTATCTTTTCAGACACAATCTTAAATTGATGATATATTATAGTGTCATTTTTTATCACTTAAATTGATCAGATGGTTTAGAATATGAAAAGGATCTGTTAATCTGTTAATAATAAATGGTGTGATAGATGATTAAGAGGCAAATTACTATACTATTGAAAGTCCAGAATTGGTCTCATATTTAAAACAGTTGCTTACAACTTGAAAGGTCTGACTCCTATACTTCCAGTTTTTCAATGATGTCTGTGCTCATTTTGTTGAACCCTATCTTTTAAAACAGGGCTGTCCAACCCACGGCCTGCGGGCTGCATGCGGTCCAGCGTGGTAATGAATGCAGCCCACCATAAAATTATGAACTTCCTCCTTTCTGTTATTTGTTTTGAGATTTTTAAATATTTAATGAAATTAATGAAGCTTTTATTATTTAAGTACCTATCTACATTTCCTATTTCCATTTTCAAAAAACTTCTTATGTCAGTGATTAAAACTTCTTGATCTGCTCAATGATATGAAAAAATTTCTGAACGAAAAGAAGTCGAAGATTATTATGTTACGACATTTTTGATTATTTGTAACAGTGAATATCATATATTATACATTATTTATTAACTTTTTTGTTTAACAACTATTGTTAGAATTAGTATTTTTTATGTGCGGCCCATGACAACTTTTTTCCTTCAAATGCGGCCCAAGAAAGCTGAAAGGCTGGCTGGACACCCCTGTTTTAAAACCTTCAAGTTGACTCTGCTAACTAATTCTTTTGCACTAGCTAAATCATTAATTTCTATTAAAAATTACTAGAAGGTTTTTTAAAATATAAAGAAAAAAATCAATATAGTGTTTACAATACAATTGCACTTATAGACACATTTTTACATTTGTAAGTGCACTTGTAAATAGGATATTGTCTCAGAATATTGTGCCAATATAGTTTTGAGATATATTTTATTTTAAATTCACTTGTAACAAGATATATAAACTGCCGGCCTATAACTCTAAGTCAATGACCAATATATAGCACTTACGACAGTAGTGACTTCAAAACGTATTTATTTCAAAAGAATGAAGTACTTTCAAGATCATTTTTAAGATAGTGTAAACGCTGATGATTATCTAGCTGATAGACCGAAAGTACTTCGTTCTTTTGAAATAAATACATTTTGAAGTCACTACTGCCATTAGTGCTATATATTGGTCATTTATTTTAGATTTGTAAAATACTGTTAGATGCTTTTAGCAATCTAGTCATGATTTCTTAATAAAAATTTTTATTTGTCCATTAATGCAAACACAAGAAATTGCCAGCAGGAGCATTGATTCTTTAGTGCAGGGATAGTCAATTTTTACCATTAAATATGCAATTAAATTTTCTGAACTACTATTGCTGGTACATATTGCAAATTCGGAAATATATGCAAAAAATAATTAATACATTTACCCTTGTTGTAATAATCAAAAAAATATATACAAGTCAGTTTTTAAAATCATTACCAAAATATTAGAAAATATTATCATTAACTAGGTAAACTAACATTTTAATTTTTTTTTTATTAGAAATTTTAAAATGAATAACAATATATAATAATTTTACATTATATGAAACAACCATTTATAAAAATAAAATCTAAACATGTCTAAAAATTAAATATTGTGCTGTAAAATACATCATCATCATTTACTAAAAGATTTAATTAAAACAAAACAAAACAGCTATAAATAATATAATTTATTCCATCAAAAGAATTGTTTTAAATATACAATATAACTTTATAAAAAATTATATACAAATATAAAAATGATTTTTTTTTATGTAATTTATGTTAGATTATTGTATTTAACATAATAAATAAAATGTAAATATTCTTATTGGCTAATGTATGTCAATGAATGATTTATTTTCGATGAAAGTATCAACGGATAAAAACTTTGGCCACCGTCTTTATAATATCCAGTACGTTAACCATGCATCCATCGTATTGAGTTCCGCAGTTTGCGCTGCTTTGTCTTCCGTATCTGGCTGCCAGTTGATATTTAGACACTACACTATTCGAATCATCAGTTTTTGTATACGGACTATAAAAATAAAAAATACTTTCGTAAATATCATTACCACACATTACTGTTTCAATAAAAATCGGGAAGAAATAAATGTCTATACGTAACTGATAATAGGATTATTTAATGATAGAAAGAAGTAAGTGCCATTTTTAGTGGTAGTGCATTTTGGATTTAGAAGCTTAGATATATAAAACTGTACAAAGAATACTAAAACAATCTTTCTAATTGTATCGATATATTGACAACTTTTCCACTAAAATAGCTGATTTATAAAATATTAAAGCTATTACTTTCACATAAATATCCATAGTTTCCACATAGCTACAGCTATCTATCCAAAGCTTTATCACCAGATTATCTATGTAATAAAGCTATTTCTTTATCACATAGATAATCCGATGACCTGAATGATTAGGGATAGTGTTTACTTCTCATATCCATATTTTTTTTTCAGGGAAAATTAAATCTGGCTTATTGATTCCATCACCACGACCAAACTCATTGCTGATGCAGGTAGCCCTGAAGGGATTATGATATGATTCGATAAAGCGCTTTCATTACAAAAATCCAATTGATCTACTCAGACCGATTGCAGAATTATTAGAAGTTTGTTTTTTATTCATTCTTTCATATTTTCTGTCTTAATACTGAATTATACGATGTTAAAAGCCACATAATTCAGCACTAAGTTCCCTAAAAGTAAAGGGTTAATGCTTGATTTTCATAATTTCAAAAACAAGTGTACTCTGTTAGACGGTTTATATTGTAAAAATATGATTATTTAATATAGTAATACATCCCAAGATTGTTTTTAAAAATATTCTTTAAAATAGTGAATACAGCAATATTGCAAAAACGGACATAACTCTCTAGAAATGTTCATAAATTGAACAACAATGTTAAACATATTATCTAATTCAATTAAACATTACGATGAAACCAAATAATTTATAAAAATGTTACTTACGGAAATAATAGTTGTATTATTAATCCTATCAGTCCGTATTTTTTGGGTTGGTTATGAGCTTCACAGATGCATCTTTTCATACATTCCTGTGGATCGAGTCGAGGTAAACTCGGTAGATCATCGAGAGAATTCTCGACTAATGCCATGAGATACTCAGATAATCCAGCTAAGCCGTTGCTAAATATATTAGGTTTTGTCTCGTTACCTTTATTGCTTCCCAAGGGATCGACTACTAAATTAGCTACACTTCTGATCAAAATTAACACGTCTTCACCAATTCCTTTCAGTTTGCTTCTAGAAACGTATCTTCTGCTCTGTCTAGAAGAAAATACATCTTTCTCTGTTAAACTGTTGTTATAGTAGTAATGATGATTTTCGGTTTGCATTTCTCTTAATAAGAGTTCTATGTCGTTTAGGAAACTGTATTGTGGAGTTGTAGCAAAATCTAAATTTGATTCTCCAGCAGATACCATTACAATAAGAGCAATTAGGGAAATTGCCAATCTAATTCCCATCTTTCGATTAGATCTGAATACACCTAGGAAGAAAAAGGGATTTATCATTATTTGTGAATTAAAAAAAAATCGGGAAGTAACAGTTTAATCAGTGCACAATGCGTAAAATTTGACTTTGAGGCGAATAAACTGTGACATCGTGGATGAACATCTGAACTTCATTAAAAAAAATCAGTGAATATTATGCTTAGCATAAATTTTGAAACATTTTAAATGTTATATATATATTCACACACATAACATACAAATGTATATACATTTTATACATGTTTTATATATTTGAAATGTTTATAAATTCACTCGCGGTGAACATATTTGTTTTTCATACCAATGAGTTTTAGATAATAAAATATTGCTCAAAGTTACTTAAACAATTTTTAAAATGATCTAATAATATAATATAATATATTTTTAGATCGATCATTCTAAAAACTTTTTATTTAACTTTGAATAATATAATCTAAAATTCACTGGAATGAAGAACAAAATATGTTCAGCGCGAATGACTTTATAAATAAACATTTCAAAAATATTTTTGCTACTGGATTTATTACTGAGGCATTAAAATTCTTTATTGTGTTTCTATGTAACATTAAAATAACATTTTTCAGCTCCTGTCAAAATGATTTAGCAGAATGTATTGCACATTAATAAATTTAGTAAAGCACAATATATTAATAATCAGTTCAGTTTTCGCATCTAAATTAATCATTATTCCATAAAATATAAACACATTATAGTATAAAAATAGCGTAATATGAATTAAAAATATATCTTTAATGATTTTCATTTTTAAACAATACAGTATACTCTACTTAATTGTTTAAATATTAATTATCTTAATTATTAAATATTACTGCATTAAACAATGCTTGGGAGAACCATTTATCAAATTATACGTTTCATTATTATATTAATTAGGCAATTATTAATCAAACAGAGCATATAAAATGACTCAATATATCTATATAAATAATTCTCCTGATATATTTAAATAAACTTATATATTTAAATATCTGTCAATTGTTTTAATGATTTTATGAACTGCATTCTATTATTTTGTTTTTAATGGTGTTTATAAAAATTTGGAATAAAAAATTCAGCATTAATGTTAGATTCAATTATAATTATGATTAATAAATAATTCCGTAAGGTTTAAATAACTAAAAATGACTTCATTTTCTCAAACATGTGCATAGAGTATAAAATTTTTCAACGAGATATATACATTAAGATGATAATTATTAATTTTTCGTGGTAGATGAAGGTTAAATTTTTTTCGATATTTAAAATGGAAAAGGAAAGGCAAAAAAAGGAAGTACTCTCACCTGAACAAAAGACTTTTTGCTCTCGTTTCAAACAGAACGGAAAATGCACGAAATATCCGCTTCCACGTAGTTCCTGCAAATGTATAAACTGGAACTTCTGCCGACCTGAACTTCCTTAAACCAAGTATACGGGGTCAATGTTCGCCCCGTTCAGGTAAAACTTTCCCGTCGGGTCAAGGTAGCAGTAAAAGAACGGCTAAAGGTTACGCAACCATTTTAAAATTTTTATTCTTATTAAACAAAAAATCTTATTAAAAATATAAAGTACACAAAATAATTTAAAATTACAATTTTTAATTTTCATATTTCTTCTGACTATACTTTGGCTATATTCAGTAATTAAACTGAAGCTTCAACTGATTTGATAATTTGTTTTTCTCACGGTTTTTCTGCGATTCATAAAAAGTTTTTGATTATTTAAGTCATCGACACCAGAGGCGGATTTAACTGCGGGCGCGCGCCCGGGGACCCGACTTCTGGGGGCCCGCAAAACCCCAACTTTATATATTTTTCTAATGCAAATTATAATTACATACAAGTTTCAATCAATAGTAAAACATGATAGTATGTTTATATTCGCTTATTTTTCATTAACAACCAAAACCCAAATATAATGACAGACAATTACCGTATTCCGAATACGAATACTACACTGGCAACACTGTGAAAAGTATGTAGTAATCAACTTCACCTTTTGCTACTCAAAATATAAATAGCACATATGTTTAATTTATTTAAAAATATGGTCAATATGTATTTTTATTCCCTTGATTCTCTCTTTTTTTAAGGAGCCCAATATTTTCTTCTGCGACCTAGGCCTCAACCGGTCTTAATCCACCACTGATCGACACACTCGTAACTTGTTCCTTTCTCGAATTTATTACGTATTTTCATTCAAATTATTCTACAGCTTATTCTCTCTCTCGCCATACACTATTCTCTAAGAATGCATGTCCATCTGAGAGTCTAGTTCTAGTAAACTTTCGAGAGTGACTCTCAGGAAACTGCCCATTTGAGAAAATTTTCTCGAGATTTTTTACTCTTGCAAGAACCTTAAGAGGTTAATTGATATCATCGTGATATTCAATGGCTAGCATTATAAAATAGCATGATCTTTTTAGTTTTTCTGACTTTTTCGTGATTCTTTTTCAACAAACAGGTAATTATGAGATTGGCAAAATATCACTATGGCTAATATCTGCTACAAGTAAAATGGATTAAAATTTGGTTTATAAATGTCTAAAATTTAGAAATCAATGAACGAAAGTAAAATTCTTATGAATGAGCAAATAGATTTGTATCAATACAAATCCCCTTTTATTACTTTTCTTTAGGCCTTTCCATGAATTTTCACTGAAAAGGTAGAAACCCAATGAGTCATTGTAAACTTTTACTTTTTCAATAAAAATTATTGAAAAAGTAAAAGTTTGGCGCCTTTGTTTGGGGTACAACTTTTGGCCGTTCTTACCCATGAATTACCTCTTCTAAGAAATAAAATGAAAGAAAAATATAACGCTTTGTCTGTGAACATTTATCGAAAAAACTCATTTGCCCCCATGAATGTTTCTTTCAAACCCTAGAAACCATGCTTAATTTGCGTATATTCAATTGTTATAGTTATGGTTATGGTTCGGGTTAGTTATGTATCCATATTTCATCCGAAACTAACCCATAAAGAAATAGGCCTTATGTATCATGAATCGAAAGATACTATAACAAGACTGAAAATTTAGGATTATATGCCAATCTCGATAGGTGATCATATTATCTTCGGCTATCTCTGGGATATAAGATTTCTGAAGTATAGCTATTTTAGCACATTAAATATCAGGGCTGTAACTAGGGCGTGGCAAAAGCGGCATTCGCCACGGGCACAGCTTGATTAGAGACGCAAATTTTTTAATCGATTTCCGTTATTTGCTGTCAAATGAGTTTTTTCGATAAATGTTCACAGACAAAGCGTTATATTTTTCTTTCATTTTATTTCTTAGAAGAGGTAATTCATGGGTAAGAACGGCCAAAAGTTGTACCCCAAACAAAGGCGCCAAACTTTTACTTTTTCAATAATTTTTATTGAAAAAGTAAAAGTTTACAATGACTCATTGGGTTTCTACCTTTTCAGTGAAAATTCATGGAAAGGCCTAAAGAAAAGTAATAAAAGGGGATTTGTATTGATACAAATCTATTTGCTCATTCATAAGAATTTTACTTTCGTTCATTGATTTCTAAATTTTAGACATTTATAAACCAAATTTTAATCCATTTTACAAATACCGTAAACTGGGGGTGACTTAGGCCCATTAGGGTGGCTTTGGCCCAATTTTGGAAACGTGTTTCTGTTTTAAATTTATCACCAATTTTTAAAGATGTAACAAAAAACAATAAAAATATAAATAAACAAATGTTTTTTATGACATCTTTAAAAATTGGTGATAAATTTAAAACAGAAACACGTTTCGAAAATTGGGCCAAAGCCACCCTAATGGGCCTAAGTCACCCCAGTTTACGGTATATAAGGCGTTTAAATTTCAAATTGTCTATGCTTATAATGTGGTTGTTGTTCCAGGTAACGAGGGTAAAATCCTGATGAATGAGCAAATAGATATACAAATCTCCCTTGATTACACTTCCTTAATCCTTTTAAATCTTTCTCCGAATTTTACCGTCATTGTAACAGACTTATATATTATAAACTTATTAAATTTTTGTGAATTCAGTTTAAAATTTTTTTATTTATATTTACAAATAAATAATTATCTTACAACAGATTCAAAATCAATTCATTTTGATGGAGATAATTCAGTTTAGCATTGTTATCTTTAAATGAAAAAAATGCGGGTGCAAGTTTGACTCTTGCCACAGGCGCTGCGTACCCTACTTACGGCTCTGTTAAATATTTCAAAATGTTTTAAAAGTCGATATTTTCATTAAAGTATTGATATCTTTGATAATCATATGCAAGGACGTTTTATAATTCATGTGTAACTCTATGGCATATGCTCGGATGCCATTTTGGGCATTTTTTTTTTTTTGAAGAATCTGTATATAATTTGTTAATACAATTCAATAAAAAAAGATTTGCAGAATTTAATTTGGAAAAATGAAATTTCGAAGTGAGAATAGCAAAAGAACCAAGTCCTGAGCAGTGGCGCCGAGACGGGGGAAGTCGGGACAAATTCCCCGGGCCAGTAGAAAATTGAAGGCCCGGGCCGCTTCCTAACAAGAATTTTTTTTCTCTTTTTTTTAATTAAGTAACTGCGCACTATAAAATATATAGAATTTATTATAAAAATGTAAGGTAAAGAAAAATCTTTGTACAAAACAGTTAAAATAAGAATTAGTTATGATAATTAGATATAAACATTTCATTTAAACAGAGAAAGAACTGACAGACCGACAGGGCCCACAACAAATTTTTTAAAGAAATGGGATTAATACAGTGGAATACGTTTATAACGAAACGATTGGAACCGGAAAATTTTTTCATTATAACCGACGTGAAAATAAAAATTTTAAAGCTTGGACTTACGTACATTTTGAATTGCCACCATTCCTCAAAGTTTCAGTGTTTATTTTGAAGTTATGGTTCTTCAGCAGCATATTTTTGAAGAAAAAAAAAACAGAAAGCTTGTTTTTTTCAAAATGAGGCTTGCATATATATATTAATTGTAGTGCAATATATGCATTGATAAATGAAAAAAGACAGTGCTTTGACTTATGAATATTTTCAAAGTATGACATCAGTCTAGTAGCTAAGATAACATAATTTGTCTGTATATTGCATATACAGTGGTACCTTGGTTAACGATGGCTTCGGATAACGACGTACTTGGGTAATGACGATTAAAAAGTTGAGGGTATTTCCCAAAATTAGTTCCATGAGGCTATGACGTTATTCTTCAAAAAAAAAAAAATCGATATTTTAAAGATTTTCTTCGAAAATATAATTAAAAAATAAAAGTTGTCGAATCTTAATTTCAAATTGAGGTTGTCTCAAATTGCATATAGTATGCTTTTTAAACAGAATTTAAAGTGAATAAAATTTTGAATAATCTATATGTAAAATATGTAGTATGTATGGTTTTGATATCTTATAGAAATCTGCCCGAGATCCTACAATTCATATAGACAATAAATCGGCGAGTGCGTGTCACTGTTAGTTTGTCATCAAAAGTTGAAATCAAATCTTATCTGTGTAATAATCGTTGAATCTATAAATTGTTAATGAGTATTAATGGGTTCGTTTGTCAAAAGATTCCGAAATGAGCCCAATTGTCCTGTTGAAGATTGATAATTAAAAACTGTTTTCACGAATAATTCATTTTATTAATGTTAATTTTTTTAGTAAAAATTAACATTGATAAAATGAATTTTTAGCAAATATAATAAATAAATAATATCTTCCATATTTTTAGGACATTTAAAATGAGTTTTATCTGCATTATTAATACTTATTATGATATGGGAAGAGGCAGGAACAAATTAATCAATTTTCAATTAAATCCTATGGGGAATCACGCCTTGGATAATGACGGTAATCCTGGAACGGATTACTGTTGTTAACCAAGTACCACTGTATTTAGAAAGTTTTTGCTTTCTACACAAATACATCATATAACACTTCTCATCTAAATAAGTACTTTTGTTGATCTAGTATTTATAAACATTGATGCAGTATTCTGGAGACAATGGCAGTTGGGTACTGTGACTATTTTATCCATATGCCAATTGTCTTTTATTTATATGGATAAATTTATATATTTAATGATTTTTGAGTGTGTGAGTATGCCATCCTTAACATATACAATGTATGTGTTAAGGATGGCAATGCCTATAAAAATGTTTTATTAATCAATGTGTGTATAGTCTACTATAATGAACTGCTTTATCTATGATTATAGCTTAAACTTTTTAAATAATAATAGTACTAACTTCAAGGGAACTATATCCAAATAAACCTAAATTATCAAGCCAAATTTTAGCCATTGAAACTGTAGTGGAATAATTTTAATGATTTGAAATAATTTGAACTAATGTTAGCGCCATCTCGTAATTAGAATAATTATTAATTTTACAAATCAATGAGTGGCGCCATCTATTAATTAATAATTGAACTAGAATTTTTTAATTAATTTATCTGAAG
>AYEL01059511.1:0-40373 GCA_000484575.1 Olivierus martensii | reverse complement strand
GAAACTCGCAATGCGAATTGAATATCGCGAGGAGTTACTTTTCATTGGGGTTGGTTCTTCGTCTGTTGATTTTGTGTTGTCTGTAGCCAACAATAGTTCGGTTTTTAGTTTATCTCCTAACTTAAAATGCAGAATGAACTAATGCATATCAAAAGAATAGTCGAACTTTTTCAAAATCATATTCTGATTGATTGCCTTAGAGGTATTGCATATAAATTCGAGTTTTAAACGATAATAATGTGCATTTATTATATTAAAATAAAATAAATTAGAATCATTAAAAGCTTGGTGTATTATTTGCAATTTTGTAGCCTATTCATTATCTACAGGGGGCGAAAAGTGCTGGGGGCGAAATGTGCTGGGGATGAAATGATCCGGGGGCGAAATGTCCTGGGGGGCGAAACGTTCTCGGGGCGAAATGTAGGGGGCTAATTGTTGGAGGAGAAATGCAGGGGGCGAATTTTCCAGACCCCAAATATTTATATTTTCCGTTATATTCTGTTATTAATTTTATATTACACTTATATTTTCATAAATATATAATGGTTTTATATGAAAGAAAAACCATGGACTGCAGATTTTTAGATAAATAGAAAAATTGTGATCAAGTTATTTGCAACAATATGCAGAACAAGAGATTATATACATAAATATAATATTTTTCTATAATTATTGTATAATTTCATAATTTATTTAGATATAAAAACACAATAAAGTACTTATATAATATAATATAAAGCAAAGAAAATCTAATAAAATGCATTTAATATAGTGTTTTCGATCAAAACGAAGCGGGTCAAATTTCGATTGAGTCAAAGTCAAGATCGTTAAAGAGAATATATACTGGAATTATGTGACAAAAATAATAAACCAGGAAAAAATTTTATTTTAAGACGTGAAAGAAATAGTTGGGAAAAAAAGAAATAACGGCAAAAGTAGACTTTTATGGAAGGAGATTTAAGGCAGAAAAAGTATTTATCCTAGGACAGAACATGGCCAAAGATACTTTTATCGAGAAAAAATATCAAGTTGAAAAATATATATATCCTTCTTGCAATCTTTAATACTTTTAGAAATGTGATCTGAAAAAATTTAATTATTATAGATAAATATATTATTTAAAGTAAATATGTCTTTAATACAAAAATAATTCTTGTTAAAAATAGGAAGCTTAGAGCTGAAATAATAAGTTTCTAAGTTATCATGGAAGTTTGTGGTCCTTTTTATGTAAAAATATATTTATTTATTTATTTGCACATATAATATAAATTGGAAGCTTAGAGCTGAAATAATAAGTTTCTAAGTTATCATGGAAGTTTGTGGTCCTTTTTTATGTAAAAATATATTTATTTATTTATTTGCACATGTAACATAAACCATTTGCATCATTCCGAAAACCGCACATATTTTTTTTTTACATTTAGAAATTTTTTATCAACTATTTTTCATATCCTTGAATAAAATTTATTATACAAACTTAAAGTTTAAGAAATCCAAAACTTTGTTTGCAATATAATTCTTATTTAAGACTTATATATTTGACACTAATTACAGCAGTAGCTTCAACTTTGTAAAGATCAGAAGAAATTAATTGAATGAATTATGTTCAGGATATCTTTTATAATTTTGAATTAAGATATTTTTCTTTATTATAGCATATGATAAATATATATATATATATATTGAGATGATTAATCATACAAGAATAAATTACATCTCACCAAAAAAAAATCTTTTATAATATATTCTCTATGTTGAAAATCGTAAGAAAAACTATTAAATATTGCATGGAAAACTCATAAATTTGAAAATTTGACTTTTTAAATAAATGAGGTTTCAAGATTGACTTTAATGGTTTGAACATCTGCTAGATTTCATAAAAGTCGTTCAAATAGTTCAAAAATGTTATATGGAAGAAACGTTAAAGTTTAAATCTCATCTGTTTCTGAATAGCCGAAAATAAAGAGTTGATGTTATATATTTGATGATATAACTTTGTTTTCAAATTTATTAAAAATCCAATAATAATGATATTAGTTCAGTTCAGCAAAGAGTATTTTAGAAGTTTATATATTCATCGTTTTTTAATGGTTGAAGATGAATGGTTAAATGACGAAGTTTTTGATGGAGAAATATCATTAATAAATTTCATGAAAAAATCTACTAATTTGTTCAAAATTCATTGGTATGGAGTATAGAGAAATGCAGGGTGAATACAGGTCATTTATATGCCTCACTTTCCGAAGAAAAGTGAAGCGTATAAGATCATAAATAAGTAGAAATAAAATATATTTTCCATTTTTTTTTGTCTTTAAACAATTATAAATCTATTAATGTTATAAAATGTTTATTTTGTAATATTCGAAAAGTGAAGCGTATAAGATCATAAATAAGTAGAAATAAAATATATTTTCCATTTTTTTTGTCTTTAAACAATTATAAACCTATTAATATTATAAAATGTTTATTTTGTAATATTTTTATACGTTCACTTATACCGAGGTGCAAGTTTATCAGATGAATATATCTAGTATAATGTTATGCTTTTTTATGGCATTCAGAACGATCCAAATTCTTTGGTACTATCGATTTTGCAAAATGTTGGATGCATTTTGCAGAAATGAATCTGTTGTACAATTGCGGCAAATTAGAACGGCAACATAGTCTTGTTGCGAACAGCCCATTTCACCACATCCAAAAGATGCTCTTTGAAAATTCAGATCAGGAAACTGTGTTGTTCACTGAAACAATGAAAACTTGTTGTTACGTTCCCGATATTCAATGACAATACATGACTTGTGAGAATATGCAATATTATAGTAGATTTGAACATCCGAGTGAGAACGAACTGCAGTCTTGAAGAGCTAAACTTTCTCAGTAACGATGTTCCGATACGCAATACATTCAGACATTCTTTAAGGAGTATTGGGATGCTTAGGGTGCCAGGAAACATTCTCACACCATTATGAATCATTTATGTGAAAAGAGAGAAAGTACAAAATAAATTGGCAACTAAGTATATATAAAAGTTTGATTTTAGCATTAAATGAGACATAAGTATTCTTGATTATGAAAAATGTTTTATATATTTTATCATTTCCCTTTACTTTACTTCATTATTCTTGACTAAGTTATAAAATTCTTTTAAAGTAAAGACATAAGTATTCTTGATTATGAAAAATGTTTTATATATTTTATCATTTCCCTTTACTTCATTATTCGTGACTAAGTTATAAAATTCTTTTAAAGTAAAAAAAAAATTGGGAGTAGAAAATTGACATTTTAATTAAAAAATAATAGATTTAATTTTAATTAATGGATACTATTTTTCTTTAGTTAGAGTATTGCTTGATTATAAATTTTTTCAGGTCATTTTAGTATTCAGTTCTCAATTAATAATGCCAGTGTTTACTTTAGATTTTAATGTTTTCCAACTGAAGAAGCCGTTGTATAATTAATTGTTTTATAGAAGGTTTTATACCTGAATTATTAGGTTTCAAATTCTTGTTAAATCATTTTTCTGTCAATACTGCAGCTATATTTTTATAATAACCATATGAAATTATTTTATTAAATTAATCTAGATTTGACTTAACTTTAATAGTACCTCATTAAATTGTAAAACAAATTACAATCATTTTATTTATTATAAAAAAAAAGTTTTACAGTAATAAACGATGTTTAAAAATTGGAAAAAAATTTCCTTTTAAATTTTGGTGTGTCTTATCGTTTTAAATTTTTAATATGATAAATTTTAAAAGAATTTAATAAGTAATGTTAATAATAATAAGTAACATTATCATAAGAAAAGGCTGAAAATGTTACTTATGCAAATGAACTGAACATAATCAATTAATATTTTCTAAGAGATAAAAAAAGATTATTTGCAATTATCTATTATTTCGAGTTGTAAAGATATAAATCTTTATATCGTAGAAAGAAAACGGCTTTTCTGCTATAAGTAGTCATTAGAATGAATTTAAAAAGTTTGCATCCTGCATTTATTCCAATAAAGGTTTGATATTTCCTTTCATTTGAGCAATAAAACTTCTTTTCAGTTCAAAAATCTTGAAATGCCTTTAGGTAATGGCAGAAATATTTCAAATGTGCTATAATATCGGTGTTTTTCTCTTGAATAGTCAAATATCAGGGTGTGAGGATTTTTAAATAGCCCTATATACGTTTGCAAATGATCACTAGTTAAATGGAAAGCTATAGTTTCGCTACTGTTGTTCAACATGTATTAAATGATGCATTTCGGTCTCCTCCAAGAATATAACAAGAAGAAAACTTCGATAATGCATGAAAAAGAATTTATTTTTCATAGCATTGTATAGTTTTGACCTCTGGAATTTTTCGATAATATTTTTATTAAAAGTTATTCTTCAAAATAAAAAATAAGAAGAAGATCAACAGTTTTAGATCATCTGAAAACAGTTAACCAAAAATTACGTTTAAAATTAAACGAGCTTAATGAATTAAAATTTTCATTATACAAGTAATTAATTTTTAAATTAATAAAGTTAATAAATTTTAGAAAACATTTAACGGAGTAAAGTTATATGACCCGAAAGCAGCACTTAACATTTGTTTGCTTTTTTTACAAATGGCGATTTTTTATACGAGTAGAGATTTCGATACAAAAAAAGTACGCTTGTAAAAATACTGTTCGTGATTTATATTTGGAAAAAAAATTTTTATAAATGTTTTCAATCCAGAAAGTAGTTTTCATTCATCTGAAGGAGTATAGATATGACAAAAGCTTTCAGTCTAGTGAGTTAGAATTGCTGACGTATAATTTTCAGACGGAGAAACCTGGAACAATTCTTATGCCGAATAAATTCTATACAAGTATGAAATCGATAATTCAACAGGATATACGAAGAAAAAGAATTTTTAGAAGGTTTGCTCAACAGTTTTGACGTGTATTCGATGTATCTGAAAAACACTAAATATATCGAAATTTTTATAAGAATATTCTTCATGAAGTATGAAGATGAAAGTTTAGAGATATTTTCTCGAAATAGTTTCAAGTAATAACCGATATACATCTGAAGAATAATGTATAAAAAAGTCAATTTTAATAAAGATATATATCAAGAATAATGCAAATATGAATATGAAAAATTGATTAAAAACATTAAGAAGAGAAAAAAAAAAAAGATTTCGGCTATTTCAGTATGCAAACTTTAATTAAATTTTTCCGACTAGTTTGGAATATTTAAGTACCTTCCACTTTCTACTATACTGTGTTTGATTTGCAATAATTGATTTCTGTAGTTTTATGATTGTAAATTTTTTATTTCTCCTCTCTCGTCTTTATGAAATATTTTTTTTTACATAATTATAGTTTTTATCTTTATAAATATGCTCTGTTCTGCACTAAAATTGTTTTAAGATAATGAGACTAGTCGTTTAAATTGTTTTATTATGAGGGACATTCTTTCAAAAAATTATTATTAGACTACTTTCCAAAGGAAACTGAAATTTTTAAGATCATCGTGATCTGTATCAGTTTATCCATCCAAATATTTGTGGTATTCATTAATGATTTTGAATTAATCAGTATTTTATCATGAAATTTAGCACACGATTGTATTGATGTTATGCTATTAAATGATGGGATTTCGAGATACTCTTTAGCATTTTTAACTTCATTTAAAAATAGAAACATTGATATTTCTGAAATAATTACTTTATTTACTCTAAAATATTTATTTATTTATTACGAAAGGAATAGAGGACTGTACATAAGTTTAGACCAATGAAACGAAAAGTAGTGATAACTTGCTAAGAAAGAAGAGTAAAGTAAAAATATTCCTACCATAAGTGAGTAGGATGAGTAGAAAAGAGGAATTCATCCTAAAATATTTATTAGATTTTTATAAAATTTTGTGGGATTGCTATCATTTAAGACGATCTCGATGACATATCAATATTTTCAGAAATTTTAAATGGCGGACATTCAAATTTTAAAGATTTTTTTTTCCTTGATAACTTTTAAACTATTTTACTGAATTTTATAAAATTCAGCTAGATGGTCATGCGATTAAAACTGAATTTGATGTAAGATTAATTAACCTTGTATATTCATCTCTTTAAAAATGACAAGCAGAGGTTTTCCTTTAATAATTATTAAACTATTTAATAGATTTTTTTAATGACATTCAATCAATAAATTATGCCATTGAAGACATTCAGATGACAAGTATTTTAATCTCTCTTGAATAAATGATACATCCAGAAAGTTTGTTCTTTCCAAAAAACACTGCTTGTATTATTTTGCTTATTTACAGTTTTTGAATAAATGATACATCCAGAAAGTTTGTTCTTTCCAAAAAACACTGCTTGTATTATTTATTTTGCTTATTTACAGTATATACAACTAATATATATTAAAATCACCTTTATTTAGCTTTATATGTAACCAATTATTATTAATTAATAAACTATCCTTTCATATATGCTTAATTCAAAACAGTAAAACAAAATATTTTAAAAACAAGTTTCAATATTTTTATATATAATTTAGTGATAGTAATATATTTAAATAAATATTTATTTATGGAGAATATAAATATTTTGTTATTGTTTGCATTTGCTTGGGTTTCAGTTTGTTATAAATTCTATTTTAAAAGTAAAAATATATTCAGATTATGTCACTAAAAAAAAAAATAAAAATAATTTCATACGAAAAAATGAGTTTAAAGAAAGAATAAAAAATAAAATTTATATAGAAAATGATCAAAGGAATAGAAATTCTTATTTTCCTATTTATTTTTTCACGAATCTTATATGTATAAATAATCTGTATTCCGTTGAGATTCTAAGAGATTTGTAAACATATCAGATATATTAGAGCTTGTCTCATTTTTCGTATAGAAACGAAGAAGTAAAAGAAAACAGTAGAAAGAAGTCATGGTTAACTGATGAGAGATTGTTACATTCCTGACTAGAATTTATTATAACGGGTTGTGATAAAATAAAATATCTAGCGAAGAATGAAAAGTAATGAAATTGGATAAATGCCTAAACTTTGTTTAAGTTCTTTAAGATTGCTAATCTAAACAAAGTAATTTATTTATCTACTGATATTAATAAATAATTCAATGTAATATATATTACCAGGTATTATCCTCAGGCTGAATTCTGCTTTCCAAGGAATTGCCAAATGTAATACCATTCGATAGATCTTATCAAACTGGTCTAAAATTATAATAGAACCATGGACGAAAGCGGCACCGATTAGAAGATATTTCGAAAAATTTATCTCAGAATTGGTAAACGAACCATGTACCGCTGCCATATTGAACGAGAAGTAAAACGTCACGTGATCATCATCGTAATGACGAAAACTTGCTATAGTTTTACACCTTGTTTTAAAAGCCAAAAACACGCCGGGAATTATTCTTACGATTATATGGGTTATGATTTTATACTGAAATCCATGTTACTTATGCAATTTATGGATTTATATATTATATATACATTAATATATATTTGCATCAAGATGTATAATTACATCATCTTAAAAGTGTTCTTGCCAAGGAATTTGAATATAATTCTTGCGCGAACCTTCAAGATGTATTGCAGTAAATTCCCGAATAACGTGCTCTCCTATAACACGAATTCATATAATGAAATCGCTCTTCTATAACACGAATTAGTGTAATTTTACATGTTGAAAGTGTCGCGCAAGACATTGTCCCTTTCAAGATGGCGTCGCGCACAAGTATAGATACTTCGTTGTAATAAGTACTTTTTCATATAGCTACTTATCGGTTCCGTTTTCGCGATTGATTTATATACCGATTTACTACTAGTAATATAACTAAAAATATTATGCAAAAATCTCGGATTCCGTGAAAAGCAGAATCTTGCCACCCGCTCATATAAATGAGTGAAAATCTTGTGATTTAATCTTATAATCTTGGAATACCATTAAAAAACTTCTAGTAATCCGTAGACGAAATAATTAGATGGCAGCCATTATTAGAGTCCCTAGATGTATAGAGTAGCGCATTCCGCGCGATAAATCGAAAATCGCGATAATCGAAACCGCGATAATCGAGGTATTCCTGTATTTAATTCAGAGAAAAACTTTAAAATAAATTTTTTACATATGATGTAGAAGTTATAACCATTTCTCAATATAAAATAGAATAATACACAGTAGTTTATATTAATAAAGTGATCAAAAGTGGTTTTATATCGTATAAAAATTTTTATATGTACAGTATAAGAAAAAATGTGTGCTAGCTTCTGTTTCGTATTTCTAAAATATTTCACTTTAATAGATTGATTAGATATTTTTAACAATTCCTGGTATCTTCCATAATTTCGTCATCAGTTATGCATAATTATAGTGCATCTAATAAAAAGAATATAGAGTACAGTGGTATCAATTTAAACTAAACTTCTCTTCTTTAAATTTTTATTCAAAGAAGGTGAAAATAAAATTTCTGTTTATTGTATAATGAAGAATTTCCTTATATTGTACATCTTAAGTCTAATCATTTATTTTATCTTTTTTTTATAAACTTTAGCTTTTAGAATCTCTCCGAAAGAAAGCAAAAATAAATATTTCAAAGAGCATTTTCATTCGGAGATTATTCTTTGAAATATAGAAAAAAAATCTTCAGAAGATCAAAAGTACGATAAAAATATAATAAATAAAACTATTAGCTTTTTAAATATTGTATTTTGATTCAGTATACATGATAAATTGAAAGAAGTGAATAAAATTTAAAATAAAAAAACGTATAATTTAATTCCAAATTCCTGAAATAGTCATTTATTTTAAAGGAACATTTCTATCATAGATATTAAGTAGAAATATTTTTTCATTTATTTTTTCTAATTCTAAAATGTTACTGTCTTATTTTTGACAAAGTTTGGTATACAGTTACGCCTACATTAAATTAATTATAAAAATATTATGAAGAATACAATTGTACGTTAACATTTTAATTAATAAATTTTCTTGTCTTTCTTATTCTTTTTTCTTCATTTCATTAGATGGAAGATAAGTTGTTGAAAACAAAATATTTTAATTTTAGAAGCATCTGAATAATTTACTCTCATCAGGAGACTAAAGTAATCAATGAAGAATGAAGTTCAACACAGCAATGCGAATTAGTATTGATAAACTGACGTTAATACTTCTGTCTTCTATATTTAAAGAAACGAAGATCGATCTATTACTTGAAATTTTTCTGCTACGAATAAAAAAAAATATTTTTTTAAATGCACTTTCAAATTTTATATAGAAATTCATTAAGCTGACAGAGATGTAAGTTTATAAAATATGAAACATCATATTTTATTCCTGATGGTTATGAATGATGATGACAATGGCTAAAATAAGCTAATAAATATTCTATAATAGTTTCGAAATAAGAAATTTTAAATCTAATAAAATTTTTCAGTTTTATTCAAATTTTTTATGAGAAAAATTTAAATTATTTTAGGCGAATGGATATTTGGAAACGGATTTTGTCAACTTCAAGGCTTTGTCGGTTCTCTCTTCCGACATCTTTATATATGGTATCTAGCAGTACTTTGCTTTGAAAGGTAAGCAGAGTTGTTAGTTGTATAACATGTTTCAGAGATTATAACATTGTTTAAGTACTTATAAAAACACTAAAAACAATTGTATATTATTATTGTTATTTTTATATCACTTGTTTTGCTATATAAAAAGATTTGCTGTTTTTATACAGGTGTACAAGATATTTGAAACCACACGAATATCTGTCTTCTTTCACGGAATTGACTGTTCGTGTGATTTTGGCAGGGCTTTTATTTGTTGTCATAGCTCAAGTTACAGCGCCTTTATACAACTGGGGGGAATATAAATACCTGACAGGTATATTTTATTTTTATATTTAGTTTATGACAATTATTAAACTATTATAACAATTTTTTTTTAATATTTTAATAGAATTTTATATATGTGATCAACACCCCGAAGCTTATTTTGGATGTTCTTACCAGTTATATCTTTTTATATCGTTTGCTATTCCCGCCTTTACAATGCTGATTACAATATTCCTGTTATTGAAAAGAGGTCAAGGAAAAATAGAAAGAAGAAACAGCGATTCTAATTTACTGGAAGCGAATAAAGAAATCGTTACTTTAGTAACTCTAACCGCTCTAAGTATCTTCACTAACCTTCCTCGGCATTTACTAGATACGCTTATCAGCTGTATCAATTTGCGACATGTCAACGTGGTGATAATATACGTTTGTTATTGGTTAGAGAACATGACATCATCCATTTTACCTCTTCTCTGTATTCTACTACATGGTAAAGTACGCTTGAGAATTAAGTATTTTTGGAAGAGATTTAAGGAAAACAGAAAAGTTACCATTTAATATAATAATTTCCTTGTGATATTTGTATATACTTATAAATAACATATAATTATATCAGTCTATAATAAATAATGGATGTTTTATTATCTATTTACACAACTTCATTAAATTTATTAATATACATCTCGCGCTTTTTTGTTTTTTGCTTGAATGTTTTTATGAAAAAATATCATATTAATTTTAAATTATTTTAATAAGTATAAATTGTCCCTCTAATTTGAACAGATAAACATAAAGTTTTAGGGACATGAAAGATCACTAAAAATATACAATATTCCGTCTCTCCCTAAGGAATACAAAGTCGATGTGACCTTTTCAAATTCGAATTTTTTTTTTGTTTTTTGGCCAGCTGTAGAGATTTGAAATCTAATGGTATTTTCGAATTTTATATATTTTTATCATGCAAATATAAATTATGAGACATTATATTATGAAGAATATTATAATCAAGCCGACGTATCTTTTAGCAATTCAACTTTAAACATAGTTTAATATGTATTTCGATAGAACTTATTGAAATACAGCACAATACATTAAATTAATCTCTAATTTCTAAGCATTAGACTAAAAAAATGAAGGCGTTTATATAAAGATTAAATTATTACACCATTTAAAAATACATATATTTCCGGAAAAGTTTACTCTCTTAGGAAAATATATTTATCATTTTACCATCGATTTTGTTAGAAGAGAACTTATTGGAAATATATAGAGATTTAAGTCTAAGGAAAATCGCGATGGCAACGAAAGGATTAAATGATTAATTCGCTTCTCTAGAGAATACTGAATATAGTAGCAAATTTATTTTCATTTTATATTTATTAACAAAATGAAATTTTATGTTTACGTCTTTTCATATATGATTTATACAGATAAATATGGAATTATCATTTAAAAAAGATAACAAATTTCTTTTTATTAAATTAATGTTTTTGTATCTAATAATGAATAATTCTGCAAATAGCGATTAATATATTAATATATATAGAATATTTATTTAATTTTTATTCCTTAATTTTTAAATTATTAAAAATAACAAAAAGTTTTGGCTGTCGCAAAAATCCGAGAAAAAGAAATATAGTATTATGGTTTACTTTTCACAAAGTTACCCGTGACTATCGATCGGCAGAAGATGTAAAATGGCGGCGGAATGCGCTTCTCTGTATATCTAGGGACTCTATCCATTATTAAGTTATAGCGCCACCTGCGAGTTTTGTATTTTGAGAGTAATTACAATCTTTATTTAATTTTTATTCTTTAATTTTTAAATTATTAAAAATAACAAAAAGTTTTGGCTGTCACCAAAATCCGACAATTGGATCTTTCTAATGATATCCTACTTATAGGAATTGGTACAGTGATCCGACTGTCAAAGGGATATCCAGCCAGCCAGACATATTTCATATTCATATATATGATGATTATAATATGAAATATTTTGATTTTCAATATTTATAAACATACAAATTTTGAATTATAAAATGATGATGTTGAAAATAAAGTATAATTAATAACTGATATTTTTATTATAACAAAATCAGTATAATGTATTATTAAAGAACAATAATAAAACAATTATTATTATGGCGACAATATTCGTTTCATTGATACATTTCCAAAAAAAAAATTTAATATAATCTAAAAATAATTTTTAATTGACTTCAATATATAAGAAATTTAATATAATCTTATTTTTCACTAAATTATTTAAATGAAATATTAAATTTTATTGAGAATTACTGTACTGTATAGCGATAATTTATTATTTACTAGCATAATCATGATAAAGTAGCAAAATAAAAAAAAACGAAGTCTTCGAAAAAACAAAAGCGATATATTCAAACTGGATAAGAGAAAATAAATAAAATAAATCGAAAATTTTATGTAAAAAAAGAAATAATCATCGTGTAAAATAAAATAGAAAGAAAACGTTTACAGAAGGAAATCAAAGATATTCAGCATATTAAAGAGATTTATTATTGCAACATTTTTATTTTAAAATATTAAAAGTAACGTTGTACAAGATTTATTTTAGGAAAAACGAAAATTTGTTTTAGATATCTGAATAAAAAAATAATTAATTTTGTAAAAATTCCCTATATACGAATATGATACTAATACAGATCTCATTGATAATGACAACTTACAAATAAACTTATTACAGCGATTTATTTATTAAAATATTCTATAAAAAAAAGATATAATTAGTCTGATGGAACTGATATTTAGAACTTAAAATGATTGTGGCACCAGTCCAGTTTCTAAATCCGTTCAAGTGCTTTATCTGATCGATGAAACGTAATTTCAGTACGTAATTCTATTAATTTATTTGTTTTTTTTTTACGAATGAACAAATGTTTCATTTTATTTATAGATAAAATAATTTTTATTTTATTTTATTATCTTAATAGATGCAAGCAAAATCATTTCTACCTGTACAGTACATCCTTTTTTTTTTTTTTTTTTTTTTTTTTTTTTTTTTTTTTTTTTTTTTTTTTTTTTTTTTTTTTTTTTTTTTTTTTTTTTTTTTTTTTTTTTTTGTGTGTTAAGAACGATTACTCAAATAAAAATTTATTTATTTTTTGTTCTTTTGACAGTTTTCTCTTTTATTCAGTTTGCACTGAGTGCTTTTTTATCTGAACATTTCTGGTTTTTATTTTTGTAACTTTATAACGCTGTTAAATATATTTTATTGAATTTTCATCAGCGATCTTTATATATCTGATACATATAATGCAATTTACTCTCGAATACTTCAAGTTATAATTACAATCTTTATGTTTGTGATATAAGAGCAAGAGACAAAATATTATTTTAGAGCAATTTTTTAGAAAAATTTGAAGCAAATTTAATTATCAGTTCTTAGAATTTCATATTCAACATACAGGAATTCCTTGATTAGTGCGGTTAGGCTAATAAATCCTCGCAATACACCGCATATATCAAAACTGCACAAATCAAATTAAAACACCAATGGGAATAATTATAATTAATCCTGGAAAATATCAAAATTATAAACAGGTACAGTATTTTTTTCCTCTCTCAAAACGAATCTATATTTGTATTACATGTACTTTAAATCATTGAGGAATATGTATAGTATTTAAAAATTTATAGTAAGAATTAAAATTTTTTTCACACAAAAAGAAAAGTTATTTTTTATAAAATTGTATAGATTTTGTAAAATTAATTGCACGTCCGTAGACATCGAGTACTGGAGAGGAACTGAAGGCAAGGCTGGCTATATAATATTGTAATGACTATTATTAGGTAGTTGCCATTCAGGCTAAATTTCTATTAATAAATAAAATTACGAACGAATTTAAAATATAACAATTAGATAACGAAATCGTAATATTAACAGATATAAATAAATAAATAAATATTATTGCAGTGCTCTAATCATATAAACTACAATCCCCGAGATTCAGTTGCCAACGCTTCAGACAGTTTTCAAAAAAAAAAAATCGCACTTGTTGAAGCGCACTAATCAAATTTGGCACCCCGTATATTAAGGGATAGTCTCAATTTTTTTTGCGCACTAATCAAAACCGCATTATTCAAACCCGCAGTAATTAAGGGATTCCTGTATACAGTACTGCAACGGTTTCTAAACTTTCTGTGTCTGCACCTCTCTTTTTTTCATAAAAAATTGGTACTCTCTTCATTTTCATAATAGTTCTAATTTCTACTTACAATTTAATACTATAAAACAATATACAGTACCATTTTTTGTATAAATAAAGCTCTTACACATAAAAATATATATATTCATTATGATGTAACAATTTTTAATACAATTAAGCAAATCTTACGAAAAAATGAAAAATAGAATACATGTTTAATATAAAATAATATTTAGTGCAATGGGTGAATTTATTTTTCAGCACAAATTCTCTCAAATCGGGGTGTGATTGAAGATATGGTTACTCACAATTCTTTTCCAATCACTAAACCAGATCGATATTTTTTCTTTAAAATAGCTACAGTAGTAAAGTTTCTAAGTATATAGATATATGTATTTATAACCTTATTTGCTGATTCATTTGTTTCGACAACAATTTGAATTTATTTTTTGTTTGTTAGTCTCAAAATGATGTTTTTGTTAACTCTAGCGTGCCCCTTGCAAAACACTAGTGCCCCATAGTTTGGAAAACTCTGTATACTGTATTTTCAAAATTCCTACTTTTCTTGGTTAGATCTGCTATCATAGTTGACTTTTAAAAATTTATTTATGTTAAACACTTTATTTTAATTGATAATGTATATTTGGTTGGTTTCCACAGTTTATTTTACCTTTAAAATGTTGGATTTTATCTTCCAGTTCAATAAAATCCATAGCATAAATAATAAATAGCGTTTATTCTTCTGTTGACTACTGTGGAAAATAAGTATGCGTCTAAGTAATACTTATCTTAACAGAACTGAAGCAATTCATTTCACTTGACCAAACTAACATTCTAAAGTTATACTTTAGCATCAAAAAAGTGTGAAAATATCTGGCGATACTATTGATCTTCGATATTATGTGAGAGATTATCAGAAATGAACTTGTCGACAATGTGAACGTTGAAAAAAAAAAAATTGATCTTACAACGATACTTACCTCTCTAATATCTTCTTTTTATTAAAAAAGAAAACAAGGTGTTTATAAACGGAATGAACAACGCTCGATTTTCTTCCTTAAGAAATTTTTACTTGATTGAGTAGAGATTTTATTTTTGGAAGATAAAATAAACAAGAAAATTCCTTTATGTCTAAAAATAGTTCAACCAATCTCAGTCTAGACATTGAAGAAAGAATCTTTGTGTAGGAAGTAATCGAGCCAATACTTTAAACTGTAAGAAAGGAAAAAAAATACTGGAGTGACGTCAAGAAATAAATTGCGACAATTTTATTTTATAGTCACCGAGCAAATAATGATAGCGAATAAATTCGTGGATATTTTTAAAAGTAATAACAATAAAACTATATATTTAGGATGTTCGTTTAACTGATGTTTTCCCTGTTAATAAAACTTATCTAACACGTATTTATTTTTATAAATAAATTTTTAACAGTGTATCACTTTATCAACATTTAAAATTCATTAATCAAGATAATTCGAAGAATAAAAATATTTTCCATAAATGTATAACAGCAAAACTCAGTTCAATATGCTGTTAGAATATCCCAGTGCAGATGATATACAGAATAAAATGTAAAACCTGCTGAAATATGATGCAAGTCGAGAAACGTAATAGTGTATCAAGAATCAACAATAGCCATGACGTAAAAATTGAATTTCTGACTTCATAACAGATTACATTATTATGTAATAATAATATTTCGATTAAAACGGTTTACGAAAATGAGTTTCAGTAATAACAATGTTTTCACAGACTTAAATTCTGAATTATCTTTTAAATTAAATATAAATATTGATAAAAAAGCTATATATATATATAAGAAAAAGTAATGTTAAATTCAATTTTATTATGTGGATCTGGATCGATAATTTGATTTTGAGTAAAATAAAAATTTATATTTATTATGACTTGAAGCAGAGCAGATACTTTTAACGGCATTTATTGAAAATAATGGTTTATCGAAAGAAAAATACAGTTATTATCAATATAAAGCAAAATGAAAAGAAATGACTATAATATATCTGATATAGATCACTAAAAATATTCGATTTGACATCCTAATAAACTACATGATATAATAGTTTAATATAATATATATAACAGTAATCATGATCTAGAATAAAGACAAAAGAATGATGAATGCATTAGTAGAGCAGATTTTAAAGAGTAGTTTTATTCTTAATTATCATATTTCAGATAACACCCGTATAACACGGCATTTCTGTAACACAGTTCGAAAATTGGGAGAAGCCCACCCTACAATACGACTTTCTAGAAAACGGTTTCACTCTAACACCGTTTGAGAGTAAAGAAATCACAAGTGCAACATGTGGATTATTAAATACATTTTTAAAACTTTAACTGTGTTTTTCATTTTACTACATTATACATAGATTAAAAATTTTTCGAGTGGATATTATTCAACTTTTTTTAAAGAAATGGTAGTTATGTTTTTTTTTTTATTTTTGTGAATTAATTTGTTGTCCTAAACTATGTCTGACGGAAATAAAAAAAAATTCCTCTTAAAAACAATATTATCTCGTTAGAGCAAAAGTTACAGAATTTGGATTGGCTAAAAAAGGTAAGATAAACGTATCATATATCTGAAAACCTTCAAGGAAACGGATTCCACTGGACACCATTATTAAATATAAAACTTTAAAAATTTACTGCTACTTAAGAGAAGATGGAGAATCTGCTATTAAACCTGACTTTGTTGTTAGCAAAGGATGGTTTGACAATTTTGGAAAACGTTTTTCATTACAAAACATACTTATTTTAATTATTTTGATGAAAATTGCTTTAATAAAGATATTTCTCTTAATTATAAAAATATAAAGCATTTGTTTTTATTTTTGGAATCTAACCCCCTTTTTTTGTACTAGTTCTTTGTTTCGTATAACACGGCATTTTTCAGGAACCTAACAACCTGTTATACGGGGGTTGTCTGTACTTTTAATTCAAGTATTTGCTATTATAAATTCTATATGCGAAAATATACTTTTTGCATTTATAGAATTTATAACAATTTTTTGGAAATATTCTAAAATTAAAACATAAAAAAAGTACAAAAACAAATTAAAAACGAGACTGAAAAAATTTTATATTATTTTAAACAATAAAAATTGTTGTTATTAATATTAATATATTTTCTTCAGGAAGTTTTAATATCGTATTATTTATGATCATTAATAAAATTTTTGATTAAGCTTTATATCTTATTAATTCTGTTCAATAAATTTTGATTTGGAAATGAAATATAATTTCCTTAAAATATTTTTATTAAATAATCCACGAGATTTTTTTTTCAAATTAATAAAAATAAAAAAGCAAACTTTCATTAAATAAATTAAACCTGAATATTTTTGGGGATTTTCTAAAGCTAGCTGCAAATCAGATCAGATATGTAACAGATGACTTTTATAATAATTTGATATACTGTGTTTATATTTTTATCATGTTATGCAGAAATGATTTATATGGACCTCATATAAAATAGCATACTCTACAGTTTATAAATGCCAATAATTCATAACGATATCCATGATCTTCCTAGCCTGAAATTTTCATGTCTAATAGAGATAAGAGGAATAATTTCACTGTGAAAGATAACGAAAGAATAAAGATAACAAGAATATATGGAAAGAAATATTCGAAATTGTTTATTATATGTTTCACATGTGTTTGGTATCTAATTTTTTTATGTTGCAAATGAGAAAATGTCATTTTTTATTTTCTTAATTTTCCAGTATATCAAGCTAAATTGTTACTATAGATGTGTTATGCATTTCAACCCTTCATAATAATAATTCATAATAAAACTATTATTATGAAGGATTGAAGTGAAGTGAGGATTCGTGGAAGATTCGATGTATCAAAGTTACTTAAATGTTTAATATAGGGTATTGATGAGAAAGAGTGTTTATGAATCATCTTTTCAAGTTGAGATGTCTATTCAAAAGGACACTAACATGCTATGCTAGCTGAAAATACTTTATCTTTTATATACGATTAACAATTTATAGCATCTCTAACTTGTGGGAATACTGTAATGTATTTTCATAAAGCGGTAAAATACTGAAATCAGTGCGATTATAATGAATTATAGTGTATTATACGCATCAATCAAAGATACGAATGGATAGATAACTCGCAATATCTCTGATTACGAGTGATAAACTGCAGATAAGTAGTTGGGAACTTTTACATGACTGATTAGATGTACATATCATCCTATCACATAATTTGCACTTCTCTTTAACATATTGATTACATATTTAACGTTTTCATATTTTTATTTAAGTAGTTGGGAACTTTTACATGACTGATTAGATGTACATATCATCCTATCACATAATTTACACTTCTCTTTAACATATTGATTACATATTTAACGTTTTCATACTTTTATTGATTTCTAAATTAATATTTATAAAGAAGACGAAAAGACAATACATCATATGTAGCAGCAACTATGAAAATAAAAAAATAAATGTTATAATATTTTAATCAGAAAATCTAATCTCTATTTTAAATTCTTGTTTAATTTACATACAACCCTGCAAATTGATAATAGATAATTTGCTTCTGTTTTTAAATGCAAATATAAAGAAAATGCAAAAAGAGCTTCAATTGATGATGACGAGAAATTTTAGTAGTAGCTAATACTAGCTAAAACTAATAGAACATTATTAACAAAAATATACAAATCTAACGAAAAATATACAAAGATATAAAAAAGATAAAAAAATCATCAGAAACTTTTAAGATGCATCGAGAGCTAAAAACAGGAAATAAAAATAATAAAGTATTAAATTATCTCTTTAATTTATTATAATTGCAGACCTTATGTAGAAAGAATTTTTATATTTATCAGTACAGAACTTATGGTATGGATTTATAAAATATAGTAGATGTCTCCGATATGAGATAAAAAAATCATCAGAAACTTTTAAGATGCATCGAGAGCTAAAAACAGGAAATAAAAGGAATAAAGTATTAAATTATCTCTTTAATTTATTATAATTGCAGCCCTTATATAGAAAGAATTTTTATATTTATCAGTACAGAACTTATGGTGTGGATTTATAAAATATAGTAGATGTCTCCGATATGAAAAAAATACTGCAATAAAATTCCAATATAAGGAAGGATATTGAATACTTTCGATTATATATGGAAACATATTTTTGGAATCATTTTCAAAAATAATGTCATATACTTGGAAATCGATAAATTTTATTGAATCACTCTTTGTAATATTTCTATATATAGTTAAAGGATAAATTTATTATGTTATATTTATATCAGATATAAGCTGCTAATTTATTATTTCTTATTTTAAAAAAAATAAAAATTGAGCATCCGGTTTTAAAATGAGATTCTTTAGTTAATTTTAACAATTAATGCTACATCCTATATTAATAAACAATTCTGGAAAGAATCAATTATTTACTTTCCAAAAGTGTTCTTTATTTTATTTATTTATTTATTTATTTAACCTTATTTACAAGTGTACATAGTAACCCCCTCAAATTGCGTACAAGAAGCTAAGAATTTTTATAAGACTCTCAGGACTCTATGGTTCTTTATTTTATTTATTTATTTATTTAACCTTATTTACAAGTGTACATAGTAACCCCTTCAAATTGCGTACAAGAAGCTAAGAATTTTTATAAGACAGGTTATAGGCTCTCAGGGCTGTGATAAAAAAGCATTTAATAATCTAGATAAACGACTGTAAGGAATAAACAATAAATCTGTGTTTCTGGTAGTTCTAGTTGGCACGTTTAATTGAATTAATTCGGTAAGATAGTACCCCTGCAACATATTAGAGACGATTCTAATATCTTGGTTTTCAATTAATTCAGGAATTTTCTTGATATTCAATTCTTTAAATTTTAAATCTGTAGAAAGAGAACGTAACTGACTATTAAAGTTTCCAATAAGGCAGATTGTTCTCGAATATGCCTGTTATAAAGAAGTCAAAAGCGAGTTAGACGCTGCAGCATAGATACCTAAGCCGTATAAAATTTTGATACAACAATTGTATTAATCCAGGTTGACAATATCGAATTACTATTGATGTGTCGTAAGTATCTTCAAGCAAACCCTCTATCTAGGGGTACTTTATTACGTAACATATCAATATGATATAAAGGAAAGTTTACTATCCAGAATAATGCCGAGGTCACAATGACAAGAAGAGAAGACAACTTGGCTAATGATTATCAGATTGATTATAGAGATCAGGCGAAGGAAGACTTAAAGCGAATATCATAAACACTGTTTTATCTCTGTTAATAGTCAAGTTTATATTGGACAAATTATTTCCAATAATATCAAGATCATGAAAAAGTTGATCTACATCATATGCTATAAGTTTGAGATCATCTGCATAACCAATTAGCAAAGAACAAATATTAGATGCAAAGATTGAATTTATATATATGACGAAGAGCAAAGCACTAAGCGGTGAGCCTTGAGGCACCCCTTTTGAAGGGAAAAACATAGGCGAATAATCTTGGTCAAATCGGATTTTATATGCTCTATTTGTTATTAATTTATGAATCCACAAAGCCAAAACTTCAGCAACATTAGTCATCAGTTAAGATTTTATACAATAAGTTCTAATTAACAGAATCAAAAGCTGAAGACACGTCAAGAAAGGCAACATAAACTGGTTTTTTCAACTCAAAAGCTTCATAAACGAGATGAGTAAACTGCAAAAGGTTAGAGACGGTTGATTTCTTAGGAATAGCATAATGTTGATTAACAGATAATTTATTTTTCAGCTCAAAAATCAGATGCTGAAACAGAATTTTTTCAAATATCTTTAAAAAGACTATTTGAAATGGATATCGGACGATACGAATTTGGGTCCGTGAGTTTTTTATCTTTCTTTAACACAGGAATTAAATAAAAAAGTTTCCATGAATCAGGTAAAAAAGAAGATTGTAAGGTTCTTGAAAAGATGAATGCAATATGATGCCGAATTTCAGGTAAAACTTTTTTATAGAATAAGAGGGATTCCATCAGGTCCAGAAGATTCTAACTTACTCATTTTTTGCAGAGCTTTCAAAATATCATTCTCATCAATTACATATGATGTATTAATAGGGAGAAAGAAGTCTGGATTAATATTAACCGATGAAGAAAACTGATTAAAAAAATCTATTGTAAAGACAAGACTTGAAATCAGGAAGTAAAGGAATAAAGTATTAAATTATCTCTTTAATTTATTATAATTGCAGATCTTATATAGAAAGAATTTTTATATTTATCAGTACAGAACTTATTGTGTGGATTTATAAAATATAGTGTATGTCTCCGATATGAAAAAATATTGCAATAAAATTCCAATATAAGGAAGGATATTGAATACTTTCGATTATATATGGAAACATTTTTTTGGAATCATTTTCAAAAATCATGTCATATACTTCAATTGGAAAAGCGATAAATTCTATTGAATCACTCTTTTTAATATTTCTATATATAGTTAAAAGATAAATTTATTATGTTATATTTATAGCAGGTATAAGCTGCTAATTTATTATTTCTTATTTTAAAAAAATAAGTTATAATAATAGTTCATTTTAGAGTGATTAAAGACTTAGGATTGAAAAATATACCACTAAAATCATATTCAGTACTTCATAACCTATATATATTTAAATATTTTCTCTAATTAGTATAGAATAATCTCCAAAGATTAAACGTTTGCCATTTTTAGTCTATCTACCGAAAGAATAGAAGACTCATAAGATTACCATCATGTCTGCTATTTCGCTGTGTCCCCACTAATAATTTTTGAACTAATTAATAGATTTTTGATGATGATCTCCTATTAAAGATCATCTCGAGGTTGCATAATTTAAATCTGTAGTACTGTTAAATCCCACAGATTTAAATTTTTTCAAAAGTCTATTTCATATTTTTAATAATAGATGGCACTAAGTGTTAGCAGTATGATGATTAGACATGCTTTCTTTGCGTAACATTTAGCGACATCTATTGTCAATAATAAAAAATAAAAAATACGATTTACTTGTGTTTGTTCTTTCAGTTTTTAGAAAGTAATATAGATTATTATTTGTATAAATTAATGTATAAATTAATTGATATGCAGCAATATTGAGTATGCTAGATAACACTGTATATAATAATAATTACATAACTATATTAGTATAGTAATGATAATTAGAATATAAATGTTTATGATATTCGACATAGAGACTATGACATGGATGATGATATTGATAAAACTTGTTTTCGAAACAAGTTTTAACTAGGACACGTTCGGAAAATAAGCGATTTTAGTTCTTTTCTAAATGATTCATTGTATAGAGTTAATTATCTCGATAAAGTTCATAAAAAAACCAATAGGTTTAGGATATACTAAGGCCTAGACTCCACAGGCATAATTTTAGTGCTGAAACCGAAATCGGAAACAGAAAACAAAAATTTTATTGCTTACGCCGACTAAAAGTTGACTGAAATACGTGTTAAAAAATTTAACATTTCAGCGGCGTTTCGGTTTCTGCTGTGGATGGACCAATGAAAGAAAGCAAAAATTATGACATCATATTGACGTATCGAACTGCTGAAAGCGGCAGATTCAATATGTCGGAACGTCGATGTGGTGTGTTGGAGGCTTTTGTGGAAGAAGTTTGGAAACATTCATGTCTATATGACAAATCAACTTTGAAATTATAAAGATACGGTATTTAAAAAAAACTGTTTGGACGGCCATCACAGCAAAATTTCAATTGAAAAGTGATAAGCTATCGATAGTGTTTCAGTTCATTTCCTTTTTCGGTTTATGGAATCGTATAAACCGAACCCGAAACTGAAATTCAACTGAAATTCGTTACAAATATAATTTCGGTTTCTGCCATTCTGCTCTATATTTTACGCCTGTGGACTCTAGGCCTAAGAGTGTTTCAAAATTTTCAGTGTTCGATATTTTTAATTGGTTCCAGACAGAGAACTTGTTTCCTTTAGTAGCAGAAAATTATCATCAAATTTCACAAAAATCTAATAATTAGTTCAAACGTTATTAATGGGGAACACAAATGAAAATATTGTAGTAAAATGATTATGCTTTTCATGAAATGATCTTTCATTTTACAATTCATGATCTTTTCAAAAAGTTGCCTAGTCTAAAAATAATAGGAAAGAATTTTGTTAAATTTCCCACGTTCAGATTCATTAATTAATATATTAATCAAAATGTCATAACAGCCTGATGGTCGCAATGAAAGCGTGATTCTTCCTTCAGATACAGGGCTCAATTGCTGGTTCCATATGTCCAAAATTTTTTTCGATAGGTCCGGACCTCGATAGCCCATTCTCCACCTGACAGCAGACCTCATCAGGGATGTGGGCAGTTCATGTTAGGCACTGAAATGCCCCACATTTTATTATTCATTGAGTAGAAAGCGTGGTGGAAGGCCACGGACCTCGATAGCCCATTCTCCACCTGACAGCAGACCTCATCAGGGATGTGGGCAGTTCAGTTAGGCACTGAAATGTCCCACATTTTATTATTCATTGAGTAGAAAGCGTGGTGGAAGGCCATATAGGAAAAAATCAACTTATCATAATAATAAATACTCTATCGTTTATTCATTAGATATTTTGTTTTATAAATAATATACTATATTATTATCTATTCTATTGCAATCGATTAATATAACCAAAATAATTTTCCTAATTTCTGATTTATTTTGCAATTGCAATATTTCGATTATGATGTGAATTCATTTGAATTTTAAAATAAATGAATAAAGTCCAAGACAGTAATAAAAATACTAATTGTGAATTAAGATTTTTCTTGTTTTCTTATATCGTAAGTCGGAGAATATGCCACGCTGATACAAATAATGCTTTATTTTAATAAGAAAATTTAGAATTTTTCCTCCTAAATCGATATTAGAGATGAATGACAAGTGACAGATGTCTTTGATTCCTTACGATTCGCAACTGATTTTTGTCCAAAATTTAGGTGACTGCTAGCAACAAGACTGTCAAAAGATGATTTTTTATGTTAGTTGTTTGATTATTATTCAGAATTAAAATTGGGAAAGATGAATATGGATATATGCCATTGATTCATACATTTTACAATCAATATCAATCGAATTTTGGCAATTCGATTGATTTTGATGCAATATGTCACATGGGCATTGGGATAATATACTGTACGATATTTTACTCCATTTTTTCATTAAATTGTTTCAATGCTTGTTTTTTATCCTTTCTATTCTAAAATGGAATTAAAAGCATACGAAATAAGTTGATCCGACTATTTATCTGTTGTTTGTGCGGCTGTTTGTCAGGAAATATGATAACAGGCGTAAATATTATCCTGAATATGAGAATTTCATCCTATTTGGGTAAAATTTACAAAAGCAATTGAGACCCTTAGGAGAACCAAGCATACTGAAAATGGTCAACATTGAATCAATACTACTGACATAACAAAAAAAAAGAAACATTTTCGCATATTTTTCATGAAATAACCAGAGTAAATATTGTCCAATTTGAATGAAATTTACATATATTATTGGGATCATTTCAGAAATTCAGCATATTCGAAATGATAGATATATCACTACACTATGTGGATGACTATGTATCAAAACGAACGTTGTAATATATTACAGTTTGTGAATGCTGAACTGTTTTTGAATATTATAATATTTCAAAGAGTGAATGTATCATATATACCAATGGTGGCCAAATTGCGGCTTTTTGGTACTTTCAATGTGGCTCCACAGCAGAAAGTCAATAGTTAATATGGAGCAAATACCTACTTAATTTTTAAAAATAATATATTTATAATTTATTTGTTTATTGTAACGTAGTACGCATAGTATGCAAATGTAGTATATATTTATGTACTTATTTATGCATGTAAAATATATAATAAGTAATTTTGAAGTCATTGTTAAGATTAACTGAAAAACTGATGTGGCCCTCGAGTACAGTGGGGATTCGGTTAACGAACAGTTCGGATAATGAACACTTTTTTGAGAGATTTTTATGTTCGGTTAACGAACACATCACAGAACACGGACTGACCGAATGACCGATGAGCCAGATGGCTGCGTGGTAAAGCTGTGGCTTACTATTCTGGAGCATCCGGGGGTCCCATTCCTCCAATTTTGTAGGAGGGATTTGGGCCCAGACCGTTGAAACCCATCCTTTAATCTTCCGGTTGATTCGATCATAGGTGTTGGTCAGCTTGTGATGATGGCTCAATAATGTAAAATATGAAAGTAAATATTTCTTAAACAGTTAGTGTTAAGTTAGTATTGGGAGGTTTGCTAATGGCCAGAATCTCACAGAACAAGAACCAATTACCATATTTTCCATAGAGTTAATACTTCGATTAGCGAGAGAACCAATTACCATATTTTACATAGAGTTAATACTTCGAATAGTGCACAGTTACCATATTTTACATATAGTTAATACTTTGAAAGTGCGAGAAATTCGTGGAACCAATTATTCGCACTAATCGAGGCCTACCAGTATTAATATATTCTAGCTCCAAAACTAATTAATAAACTAGTATTAATTAAATGAAATTTTATGGAAACTTCATGCATTTTACTGTATACAATTTCTCTTATTTCTATAGAAAAATCTTTATTAAAAATTAAAATATTATTTCAATAGTTATCTCAAATTATAATCTATAGAATGATGACTGGAACCATGCTAAGATTAACTGGAAACTCAATATAATTTATTTATAGCTAATTTATACTCAAGTACAGACATCTTGAGGATTAGCTTGACAGACTTCTTCAAAATACTTGACTCCAAATAACATATATGAATTTCATTTAAAATGATAATATTTATACAAGTTATTCTACTAGCAGAAGAAATATACACATTATTTTTTTTTTTTTTTCTTGGATTTTGAATAGAAAATTTCAAAACTAGATCAGTAAAGAAAGCAAAAGCACTGATAGACTAAACATGTATATTTTTTCAATAAATATTTGTTATTTTAATTTTTGTCATTATCAGTTTAATTTAATTACGCAATATATATTTCTAGCAACACATTTACTTATTTTAATTGTGTAATGAAGCAAGGTTTAATTTTTAATTCAGTTATCTATTTTTATAATAAATTAATTGTATTATAATTTAATAAATAGAATTTAAAATATTAAAATCTTTTTAGTATAAAGCTACAGATTTTGTTGTTCCTGGTGCTGGTAAATTAGAAATTAAATTTACTCCTAAATCTGGTGGAGAAACAATTCAACATACAGTATTTGATTTTGAAGATTGTGGAGGAATTGCACTTGGAATGTATAATACTGATAAGGTAGATCTTACAAAAATGTTTTAAATACAATTTTTTATTTGTAAACATTTTCAAGATTAATTATTCCTAGTATTCAAACACTTTGTATTATTTATAATTATTATCTATTTTTATAATAAATTAATTGTATTATAATTTAATAAATAGAATTTAAAATATTAAAATCTTTTTAGTATAAAGCTACAGATTTTGTTGTTCCTGGTGCTGGTAATTTAAATACAAAATGATTTATTAATAATTTAAAATATTATTATTTAGAAATTGAAATATTTTTGTTTTTAATATATGAATTATTATTAATATTTTACAGTCTATTAGAGATTTTGCATATAGTTCATTTGAATACGCACTCCAAACTAATTATCCATTATATCTCAGGTAATTTTATCAGAAAAATTGTTTTTGTTGTTTTATTTATGCAGTTTTAAATTATAAATATAATACAAATATTTTAGTACCAAAAATACAATTTTAAAAAAATATGATGGAAGATTTAAAGATATTTTCCAAGAAATTTATGAGAAGTAAGTTTTACGTTATTTTAAAATATTATATAAAAATTGATTTGTTAAATTTTAATACTGAATGTTTAATTAACTGTGACTTATTTGTAACAAAATTAGTACTTACAATATACATTCAAACCTCACTTTGTATTAAATATGCATTCTTCAAAAACATGATGCAGACTAAAACAATGCAAATCAAAATGATTTTCATAAGAAATCATTGAAATATGGAAGATAGGGAATCAGCACTATTATTTTCAATAAACAGAAAATTGCAAGAGGCATTTATAGCATGTACAGTACTTTGAGCAGAAATTAAGCAATGCAGTGTACTGTACTGTACTAAAAGGAAGAATTGTTTTCATTATGGTATAAAGAATAAAAAGTATAATGATGTACATATCTCTTCTGTTGGCTGCCATATTGATGAAGTAAAGCTGACTGAAGTAATAACTTAGTACTGTATATTTAATAAATTAAGTAAAAACAGTATGTTTAGATAAAAATATTTTAATTTTGAATATAACTGTTTATTTGTAAAATTTTTATTATGCCATATTTGATTACATTAATGGCAATAAGAAAACATCAGGAATATAGACTTTACAATTTCCTAAATTTTATAACAAAAATCAAGATAAATGGATTTTGTTTGTATTTATGTATTGTGGCTCTTGAAGCAGATATGTACAAATATATTGGGAGTGTAATTAAGCCACATAATGTGAACTGCTGTGTTAGTAAAGGAAAAATGATTCCTGGAACAATGCAAATGTGGAATTTTACACCTCAAAATGAAATTGTATTTTAATTATTTCACAAAGTAGCTTCAAAAAAATGCAAACCAAGATAACTCAAAGTGGGGTCTGAGTTTATGAGCTTTTATATTCAATTTTAATAGAATAATTTTTATTCAAAGAAGTTAATAGTTTGTTCATAAAAAATTGTTAATAGAATAAAAGTAAAAATAATGAAGTTTGTTAATAGAATAAAAATATCTTTAAAAAAGATTTAATTTTTATGGTTAAATTTTGAAAAAAAAAAAGTTAAAATAGAAAGGATTTAATTTTGTCTTCTATTTTTAGAGAATATAAAGCAAAATTTGAATCTCAGGGTATTTGGTATGAACATCGTCTGATTGATGATATGGTAGCTCAAGCATTAAAATCTGAAGGAGGATTTGTTTGGGCTTGTAAAAACTATGATGGAGATGTTCAGTCTGATTCTGTAGCTCAAGGTATGATTCAATTAAATTTTTATTTTAACAAAAATCTGTCATTCATAGGATGATTCTGAACAACTGAAATGAATTGCCTCATTTTTCAATATTTTTGTATATATCAAAATTGCTTTAAAATCATTCATTTCATATAAAAATGAATTTTTAATAAAAATAATATAATTTAACTACTGTAATTATATATCAAAATTGCTTTAAAATCATTCATTTCATATAAAAATGAATTTTTAATAAAATTACAGTAGTTAAATTATATTATTATCTTCTATAATTCAATGTCCATTTTCAGCAAAAATATTCTTGAAACAAATATGGATAGACTAAATACTAATGTTTATAATAATACTTCAGTTTAATTCTATTTGATTGAATAATCATGACAATTTTCTTGTCAGCAATATGGTATAGTTGATATAATAATGTAATATTTTTTATTTCAATTTTGAATAAAACATAACCATAATGATTATGGGAATTTTGTAATTGATTGCATATAAAATTCTAGTACTGAATCTGAATTTAATTCATCTTTTGAAATAATCTAACATTGTTTGATTTTTTTTTTTATTCCTTTATCTGTATTTCATTTAATTTTATATTTTTTTTTTTTTTTTTTTTATTCCTTTATCTGTATTTCATTTAATTTTAATAAAGTAAACGTAAAATGAAAATTCCTAATGAATTTTTAATGATCAAATTAGAAAGATTATTTTCATAAGGAAGAAATGCAAGAATCTAACGCAGATTTAAAAAATTTTTCTTAGGTTTTCAATTAGTAAATTTTATTGAATTTTAACCTTAAATATGATTAAGAGTAAACTTTTTTGATAAATTTTAATTAAATGTTTAAATTAAATTTTAAATTAATGAATTTTTGTAAAATTATATTCTATTGAAGAATTTTTGCAGTTTTATATACAGTGGGTGATAGGTTAACAAACAAATTCGATAACGAACACTTTTTCGGAAGATTTTTATGTTCAGTTAACGAACACTTAACGAACACTTTTTTAAAGATTTTTATGTTCGGTTAACGAACACATGTTCAGATAACGAACACCTCATGGAACTAACAGTGGTTTTTCCCGATTTTTATGTTCGGTTAACAAACACATGTTCGGATAACGAACACCTCATCGGTTAACGAACACATGTTTGGATAACGAACACTTCACAGAACAAACTTGTGGGACCCACGGGCTGACCGAATGACAGATCAGCCGGATGGCTGCATGGTAAAGCTGTGGCTTACCATTCTGGAGGATCCAGGGGTCCAATTCCTCCAATTTTTAGGAAGGATCTGGGTCCGGACCATTGAAACCCATCCTTCAATCTTCCGGTTGACCCCATCATGAGTGTTGGTCAGCCTGTGATGATGGCAGCTCTATAAGTGGCCACCGCCAGATAAGAATATTCCATGAGGATAGTTCGGTTTAACTAATCTAACGGAACCAGGCGGAACCATCTAACGGAAATCAGGCTTAGGCCTTGCGCACTCGTGGACTTATGGGTAAGGATGGAAGAAAAGTAGTTTTCCCGATTAACGGAATGACAGGCTTAGGCCTTGCGCACTCGTGGACTTATGGGTAAGGATGGAAGAAAAGTAGTTTTCCCGATTAAAATGAACTCAGAGACAACGTAAAACAAATCAAAGATTTATTAAAGAAGGTTAGAGAGAGATTTTACAATTTTTTGGTGTTAGAATGGCATCCATACCAGGTTACGGTCAACAGGCTTGGAGATCTCTACCGAGAATGGCACCCATACCAGATTTAGGTCAATAGGCTTGGGGATCTCTATCACTGGCACCCATACCAAGTTAAGGTCAATAAGATTAGAGATCTCTAACACAGGAATGGCATCCATACCAGGTTAAGGTCAATAGATTTGGGGATCTCTATCATGACAATGCTATTAATCACTTCCGAAAAATCCTGAAGGAGAGAGAAAAGCAATCGATATTGGACAGATTTTTTATTATCCTGAAGGAGAGAGAAAAGCAATCAATATTGGTCAGATTCTTTATCAGAGAGAAAAGCAATCGATATTGGGCAGGTTCTTTATCGGAAAATAAACCTATATAGATGAAAATGCAAGACTATGTATGTATATATTATTGTTATTACATAAAATGAAAATTCAAGACTATGTATGTATATATTATTGTTATTACATATAAATAAACATAAATAAAAAATTACAAAACCAAAAAAACCAAAATTACAAAACCAAACCAAAACATAAATAAAAAATTAAAAAACCAAATTCCCATTAAAACCTATAGTAAATCGATGATCGGTTAACGAACATTTTCTTGGAACGGATTATGTTCGTTAACCGATCACCCACTGTATTCGAGAATCTCCTATATGGCTGTTAATGACATGAAGCTCGGCCACCCCTGATATATAACAACTTCGATACAACTTCCTAGTTTTTACAAATTATTCATTTCCATATTTATTTTGCTGTTTAAAGTATTTTAATGTTGTAGGATATTAATAATTAGCTGTTTATCTTGAATAGTGGGTATTGTGGCACTTTGCATACCATTTTCAAACATTAATCTTATGGAATCATTTAAAATTTTGAGATTCTTTTCATATTTTTTCATTACTTTAACAAATAAATTTTAACAAATAAATTTTATATTTAATTTCAAACAAGTCAAAGCAAAGTCAAATTCTTTTGAAAGAATTTGCCATATTCCCTCAGCTTACCTTATAATTTCATAAAGGATAGAATGATAGACAATTATTTTATATTGACAAAACTTGTGTATAAAATATTGCATATGATATAGCAATACTAAAATTACAGTTCTACGAGATATAAGATTCATTCTCAAAATTTATTTCTTTAAACTATCACTTCCTAGAGTTTTTTATTATATACATAAAAACACTTTGTATTGCTCTTAACATAAACTTAATAAAAAGTTGATACACTGTTTTCAAGAAGGGACAAAGCTGATGATTCCTTGTTATCCTGTAGGTCCTACATTTAATAACGATAATATAGTTATTCATCACCTGAATTAGTAACACGTATCACATTTCCGGAACCGCAGCATTAGATATACTAACAAAAAAAGAGGATTTGATGATTTGTGAAAGAAAAAAACTGACATGAGAAGAGTATAGGAAAGTATGAGAATGGGGAAATACCAGAAAGTGAGATAGGATCTCTAGAGGGAAAGGAGCCGCAGCTTTAGACAATTGCATTATCCGGGCTATTAAATGCAGTCATATCTTGTTTAACGCTACCCCGCATCCCGTTGATTCCTTATAACATTTTATTTGTCTATTTGTCCCGAAACGTTTTCTAAAAGAGTATTTCCGCGACAAATAACGCTAAACTGAGCTCGATAATCAATTTTGATATCTTTAGAAAAAGTAGAGGAGCGACAACATGATCTATCTTCGATGGATGAACTGCAATCTTCTCCCAACATAATTAAGTGTACAGAGTGTTATGTTAGAGTTGTATTAAGAGCTTAAATTATTATATCTAATCTTTCTTTCAGTATTATTCATTTATCAGTAAATAGTTTACTAAATATGATATATCTTCCGTGCAATCATATCATAATGCCACATATATAGCTGATTCAGATAAAATTCCTGTTACTATGTATGCATCTCTAGCATTAAATAGAGCATGTGTTTACATAATTTTTAAAAAACTTTATTTAATATTGGAAACTAAATATTTATCGTTGATAAGTGACTGTAAGCCAAGTAGTCACTGGTTGCTTCCTATTACAAGAATCATTTCGGATAAAATTCAACTGGCTGTAATTTCATTTTATGTTAAATATTATTAACATGACATTTGTATTCGAGGAAAGGATATAGATTACGCACAGAAAAGGATATCAATAGAACGTAGATTGCAAAATTTGAAACTTCAAATCTGATGAATAAAAGAACGGTTAACGAACATTTTCTTGGAACGGATTATGTTCATTAACCGATCACCCACTGTATTAATAATTTTTTCACTTCTATATTTTCATGTTTATAATTCTTCATCTTCATTAAAAGTTATTATTATTAATTTATATAATGCAGTAAAATAGCTACATCATATTTCATATATGATCTTGCTGATACTAGATATAAATATTTCAATTTTTATTTATAATTATTCTAATCTATACTGTATATTGTATGCAGTTTTGAATTTAAAATATTCCATTATAATTTTGTAATTGTTTATAAAGGTTATGGTTCTCTTGGAATGATGACAAGTGTCCTGATTTGTCCAGATGGGAAAACAATAGAAGCAGAAGCTGCTCATGGTACAGTTACACGTCATTATAGAATGCATCAGCAAGGAAAAGAAACTTCTACTAATCCAATTGGTAAATATGTATTTAACTTGATTTTTTGTAATTTAAACAATTGAATTATCATTGTAATTTAACACTTTGAACACACAAGCTGTATTTTATACTGCTGTATATGGGCATGGTCAATTATATAATCTTGCACAGCATGTCTCATATGGTGATTTTAAAACTGTGTTGCTTGAGTTTTCTGCATAATTTTCATATGATTATTGTTGTGGCACTGATATCTTTGCTATTGTATAAAACTAATTTCATCTAGTAGTAAAAATATTATAAAACATTAAATCTTCTATTATATAGAAGATTTAATGTTTTATATTTTTTTAATGAATAGTAAAATTTCAGTATTATGAAATTTGCAAAATCTTTATAAAATTTTATTTAATTGGAATTTCACAAATATCGATTCATTTATCATTTAGGATTGAATATATTTCAAGTAAATGACTATAAATTATAATTATAGTATAATCTTAAATAATTTTTTAATACTATGGAGTTTTTCATTTTTTTATGGTAGTCATATTATATAATTGCCATAAATGGCTATTTTTATTAATTTATTACAAATTTACAAATTATATCAGATGCAGTTTTGATTCATTATACTGTACAACACACTAAATTTTTCAAGGGGGAAAAAATTTTTTTTCTTTTTTTACAAAATAACCAAATTTTTTTTTGTGAAACATCAAATGACATCCATAAACATCTAAAAGCTATGGTTCAAAATGAATTGAAAAATAAACTTTGACTTCCGGACAGCACTCGATGTTAAATAATGTATCATTTATTTGATGTAGATAAAACATTTCCCAATGCAATTTTGAATTATGTAATTTTCCAAATAAATAACAATACTATAATAAAAATAGTAAAATAAAATTTTTTCCCTATTGTGCAACAATATAACATTATAATAATGATAATTAACACTTAGAGCTTCAAACACCTCCTGAGACTGCTCCAGTGCCCACTGGGTACCACCCCCACTTTGAGAATCACTGATTTACATTATATAAGCAAAAAGTATTAAATAATGCATTTTAGCTACATTGCACATATTGCTTGTTATTTATGAAATAAGAGTTTACCATTTGGAAAAGTCTATTGCTTTAATTTATTTAAATAAATAAAACTGCTTTAATAAATATCAGTCATGATTGAAAATAGTCTTGTATAATATACATTGTAGAAATTCAAACAATAATCCCTACTGCAAAAATAAAGTATAGTATTGTAAATGTATCAAATGCTTGGCAAGGTTAGAATCAAAAATAAAGTTGCACTGGATTTCCGATAAAGATTATCAACTTTTATTTCAGAAGTTGAAATATGAAAAGCTTATTTTTTTGTGCTGTTAATACAATCGATTCTCATTATTCACGGTAGTTACGTTCTGTAAATTTTTCCCAAATACTGAACCATTGTGCCTATGGGAAATATAGAGTTAACATTACAATATATAATAACTTCATTGTTAATAGTATATCATTAGTTATTATTCATCACTTTACTACTAATGAAACTACTAATTGACATAATATGATATGTATCACATATTATTGATGTAATATGTATAGATGATTAAAATGTTTAGTGACTGCTGTTGACTAAACTTTTTAATCATGCATCACTTTGTCAGTAAAAAAAATAGCATGCACCCCATTCAACAGATATGAATTATGATAAACAAAAAATGTTTGCTCCTGAAAATTTTTCATATAGCTCATTTTGAAGATGTTAATATATAACGTTTTGTAATTTTTTTTTAGTACATAATATTAACTTTAATTTTATTATAATTTATATAACATAACTCACAAATATCTATTAAGAATATAGTAAGGTGTTGAGGATGAATTCATTCTCAGCTCCTTCTATATTTATAGTTGTCCATATTATTTCCAATATAAATATTACTTATGTCAGATATTGTCTGCATTTATTTCTTATTTTTTTAGCATCAATTTTTGCATGGACGAGAGGTTTGGCACACAGAGCAAAGCTAGATAAGAGCGATGCTTTAGCAAATTTCTGCAATGCTTTGGAAGCAGTGTGTATTGAAACCATAGAGAATGGATATATGACTAAAGATTTGGCTATATGTATCAAAGGAATGAACAAGTAATTATAAAACAATTTGTAAAACTAATTTACTTCTCACTGTATAAAAGTTATATTTGAAATTCTTCTTTCAGTGTAACTCGTGAAGATTATTTGAATACTTTTGAATTCTTGGACAAACTGGCTGAAAATTTAAATAAGAAACTGGGAAAGTGACTAAAAAATTTTAATATTAGTAAATTGTAATGGTTTTTTAATCTACATAATTTTTATAAGAATGAAGTCATGCATTACTTTTTATGCCAATAATGTTCACAATATCAATTTAGTAAATGGTATTTTTGGTTAAGGAATTATTCACATTAAATAATTTTTCATAAGTGCATATTTATAATATTTCAGTAGTCAAATATTGCTTGAAATGTAGTTCAGAATGGTGTAAAACATGCATTCCTCAAAGTTAGTAACATTCCTAGAATCAAGAACAGAGTTAAGATTCCTACAAACTACTTATTTGTATTTATGTAAATGATTGACTTAATAAAGAAAGATTATTTTTGTTTTGCTTATTTTTATTTAACTGCATTTCTTAAACAATTAGATATAATATAATGTTTACAAATTCATTTTATATTTACATTTTTCAATTTTCAATGTATTTTCTGCATAATGTCAAAAATTCTCTCTCACCTCATTTTTTTTAGTTCATTTCATACTTTATTTACCGGTAGTTCTTGTAAAGTTGTTCAGATCTAAATCAAATATATGTATTCCAATAAATTTGATATAAAATATGAATTTTATGACATGATTAAATATGGTATAGTATATGGCACATTACCATATTTTATCTGGTATATAATACCTGTTTTATATCATTCAATATATAGCTTGTGTGTGTGTAAATATAGATAGAATATTTTTGACATCCACTACAAAACAAACTTATAATTCTTTTTTCTTTGTTTACATGTATATTTTGAGAATATTTACTGTGTGTAAATATAGATAGAATATTTTTGACATCCACTACAAAACAAACTTATAATTCTTTGTTTACATGTATATTTTGAGAATATTTATTTTTTCATGCACTAAAATCATAAATATTTTGTTTCATGTTCAATTAATCGTTAAGAGAATATAAATATAAGTTTTAAATTCTATAATTGTTTACAACAATTTGGATTAAAATAACTTGTTCAAAAACAAATTCTATAGAACATTTTATATAAGTAGTTTCAAAACTACTATATTTCTGTCAGAATATTCTGTTTACAAATATATAATGGAGGTCAATATAATAAAATAACACTGATACTTTACAAAGATTCTCAGTTATTGCATAACTATATATAAAATCATAAAAATTTCAGTTATAGATCCAAATTTCACTAAACTGATTATAAGGCCGTTTATGTAGAAAATTCTTTATCATTTTGTAATATGCTTTGTAATTTATGTATATTCACGAAACATTTTTATAGTGGAGAATTTTAAAATAGTGTTGACAAATTTTCAATAATACATATTATATACAGTTGATTCCCGTTATTCGCGGTAGTTACGTTCTGTAAATTCTTCACGAATACTGAACCATTGTGCCTATGGGAAATAGAGTTAGGTTCATGAACCTTTCTTCCCAACATTTTCATCTTTGTGTGTGTTTTTCTGTTTAAAGATATCTTATTTAACATGTAACATGTACTTACAAATAATTACAGTATATGCAGTATACATTACTATATACAGTATTATAATTACAGTAATCTTTATTATATTTTTTAACACAGTAACTATGTAGTAAATAAAATCTTATTTTTAAGGGGTAGTTCTTTGATGTGACAGCTGACATATTGTCTTTCTGAACTGCGTCAGCCTTGTCTGCATCGCTTTTTGCCTCAGATCTTCTAAAAACTCTGCGTAAGGAGCAGATGCGCAGGAAGTTAGGCGCCTAAATTTGAGGCTGCGTTCAAGCATAGGGTCACATTCTCCTGTAGGACCTGCGGTCTGTGGATTGATCCACATCAATCCACTTAATGGCAAAATGATAGAGACTATATTTGGTAACAACTTTTATTATGAGAGAGAGAGTGAGTTTACATTGGTAACAGTAGAGTCAGTCAGAGGCAGTCCGCGAATAATCGCGAAAGCTCCGCAAGAATCGACTCTATATCATTTGTTTTATTACAACTGTAAATTGTTAAAAAGTGTGCGGTACCAGATTCCACATATCTTTGTGAAATCTTCAAATGAAGTTTCAATGAATTGAATCCTCAGAGATAATTTACGTGTGTTAGAACCAGATTACACTAATGCTTGAAGAATTCTTTAAAAAAATGTGCAAGCAAATGGCACCACCAGGTGTTAATCCGGTTGGTTATAATAACTTGCAGCGTAAAATTTTCAACTATTATAAAAAGATTACGTATTTACTCTCTTGTATAATTTAAATTTTTGTTTTTGTATGGATAAATTAGTGTATTATAAATGACCAGAAAACTAGGTATGTTTATTATATCTATTTTTCATCCGACTCTCCAGCCAGTGGTCTGTTAAACCTCATTCTTCACCTGAGACACTGCAAATATCAGTGTTGATAGCTCTTAATGGGCATTGGTATATGCTATTGCTAGTCTGATATGATAAGATGGAAGACAAATGGCCATGTGGTAAACTGCTGGCTTAAACCTGCGAGTTCCACAATATAATTTTTTTTAGTGCGTTAGCTACCATATCGTTCAGAAAGATTGTGCTTGTTGAACCCTATCTTTTACCTGATGGCCGGCTGCACGCGGTGTATGGGTATCTCGTGGTAGGCACTGGAATGCCCCACCGCTTAGTAACTTTTGATTGGAAAAATGATGCAAAACGGAAACAGTTGAACCCTATCTTTTACCTGATGGCCGGCTGCACGCGGTGTATGGGTATCTCGTGGTGGGCACTGGAATGCCCCGCCGCTTAGTAACTTTTGATTGGAAAAATGATGCAAAACGGAAAGAATAGAATGGAAAACGGAGTTAAATTTAGGAAATTTAAGATCCTACCTTTTGGGTCATAATAAGCGGAATGATTGGAAAAGAGTATAAATTTGTGTTTCCTAATCAAAATCCCAAATTTGCATTTTCTGTATCATTTGATTTATGAAAGAAATGAGCTCTCGAAAAAACTTATGTAAAAAAATGCGATTGAATAAAAAATACTATTATTATACATATTCTGATTGAATCATAATTGACCGGATGGCTGATTATACCGTCGAATTGTAATGGAATATATTTGACAGCTGCCACTTTAGAATCCATTATGATCTTAATCGGTTGGATGACCATATATTATGTTTCCACATAGAAGACCCAGGTTTCATACTTCCGAGATATTTGACATATTTTACGCTCTCTCTCCAATTCAGGGAGATTACTAAGAGGGCGAGGCCAGTTTCAACCACGGTTCATGTCGTATTCTGAGACTTAGCCGAAGCTTTTCCCCTGCTCCACCTACTAGGGTACTATAGGGTACTTAATGTCTACGAGAATAATCTCGGCTTAATCATTGCCTACACTTAGGGGTGCGGACTCGCCTGATCACCACTCTGATCCACAAAGCGAACGAAATACGAATATGGCGGACTCGCTCAGGTTTGCCAGGCCTAGGGGTAAGAAGCCCACATTCGTATCTCGTGCACTGTGTCGCCGAAGCGACCTTTAAGGGCCGAAAATTGCCTCCATCCATCCACAGAGGAAGCGGAGACACAAGAGGCAGTGAATGTTTTTTTTTTTCTTCTTTTCATTCTGCTTTCCATTCTTCTCCATAGACATCCTATGTGTCATGTCGTTCAGAAAATTTAAAATGTTTTTTTTTCTTCTTTTCATTCTGCTTTCCATTCTTCTCCATAGACATCCTACGTGTCATGTCGTTGACAAAAGTTTGATAAAATTTGAAATATATTTGTTTCTGTGATTACTTAAGCTTCTCTGAAAATATTAATGTAATCATGTCAAAATGAAAAGTTTGGGAATCTTCTTTGCAAAAATCTCTATAGACCGAATCATTCAATAGTTTTGAATTGAATTTGGAATATAGATTACTTCAGCTTGATTAAGGCCTTTCAAAAATTTGGTCCAATTGTGCCATAATGAAGGGAGATGGAGGAGAAGGAGGTGTCCCTTCTTCACAAACATTTCTACAGACACATTGCTGAATTCAGTCAAATTTTTGAAAAGAGATGTTTCTTTATGTTATTAAAAGTTTTCTAAAAATTTCAATTCACTCTAACTAAAAATAAAACAATTATTAAATTATATTGTCGTTACTATTTCATTTAAAAAAAAGGAAATTTTATTTAATCAAAAATATCTAATATATAAGAAATAAATCAATCGTTTATTAAGAAATTTGGATATTTGTTACAACGTTAAAACAGCTACTTCGTTAAAGACTTAAAGATACATATTATATATCTAATGAAAGTTTTTAAACTACAGTAGAAGATCGCTCATCCGAACCTCCAGACAACGAACGACGGAGAATCGTTGTACAGTTGTAGTACAAAATATAAATGATTTATGGCTGATTCGCTATCCAGAGTAGTTTTTGTCCATTAATTAATAAAATTTTATTATATGCGAGTTTTGTTACATTGAATAAACAAGTTTTAAATCATAGATGTGTGTGTGTATGTACTTTATGTTTTAATGAAGTTTTATCTCTCCTCAATATAAATTTCAAATGTATCTGCTATGATATTTAAAATATGGATTCGATAAATATTCCTAAATAAAAAGAATTCAGAGATCTGATATAGTTCAAAGTTAAAGATGCCAAAAACTATAACTGTAATTCAACAATTAAATATCTATAACATTTTTTTCTTTTGAATTATTAGAATGGCATGTAGTTGTTAAAGATGCCAAAAACTATAACTGTAATTCAACAATTAAATATCTATAACATTTTTTTTTTCTTTTAAATTATTAGAATGGCATATAGTGTTTCGCAATATTTATTTATTCATATTTTTATATATACCGTAAATAAAAGTTTCTAAAGAAATTTAAAGAAGTTTTGAGAAGTTTCATTAGTTACTAGATTATAGAAATTATTAATGTTTTAAATATAAATTTAAAAATTAATAGGTATTTGATCCTTCTACTTATATAGTTAAAAATTTTAGATGAAAGAGAAAGGTTAATTCAAATTAAAGTAAATAAAAAACAAATTCTTTAAAAACTAAATAGACTTTTCCTTTTATTTTATAAATAATGCGCTTCCAGGAAGTAAATTTCTATTATTAATATTCAAAAACTGGAATAGAATGCACAAAAAGTTGGGGAAAAATAAACTATAACATTATATATAATTTTACTAATAATCGCATCGGATGGGCGGAAGGCATGACGACCAGCCGCCCAACTTGAAAAAAGGCGAGAATCTCCCCCGGTTCGATCACCGATGTAGACACTGTCCGCGCCAGGTTGGTGGGTCACTGATTGAAAAAAGGCGAGAATCTCCCCCGGTTCGATCACCGATGTAGACACTGTCCGCGCCAGACTGGTGGGTCACTGTAGGGACGATATCGACCGACGCCGTGCAATGGCCGGGCTCCTGGCGCCAGCCATGGCCGAATATCGCTCGGATCAACTCCCCGAAGTTTTATGATTCCCTAGGAAGCAAGCTTCCCCGGCCTCTGGTAGAATCCAATCAGCCCGAGCAAGGCCAACCCTCGGGTGGGCACGGGAACGGCTTCTATCCCTCCACCATTCATCCCTTCGGACCGGTACAACGCCTTGGGATTTGGGACCCTTATAGAGGACTCGTACCTCACGCAGGGCATACGTCGGAC
>AYEL01059510.1:0-16468 GCA_000484575.1 Olivierus martensii | reverse complement strand
GCCATTCGATTGTTTTGGCGGTTTAAACAACTGATTTGTCTACTAATGAAATGGTTTTGCCTCCAGAAAGGAGTGGCGGTTGGCGATTAGTGAGGTGGCGGTTTACAGAGGGAATTTCATGTTTTAACATATAGGAGGAGATTTGTTATTGGCTTTCATCAGGCAAATAACGAGGGTGGCGGTTTATAGAGGGGCAGCTTAAACAGGTTTGACTGTACATCAATTACATGGCTGAATCAATATAAACAAATAAGAAAAATCTAAAGTCCGTAAATGAGTAATAGCACTCGATACTAGAATCTTTTTCTGCTATTCAACTTGCAAAACAGTATATTTTATAAATGATATCTGTTTTAGTAAAATTTTTTTACATATCTTTCAAATAAAACAAAACAATGGTTTTTGAGATATTATTTGATATTATCTTTCTATCTCTACTAATTTAATCTTGTTCAGGTATATTAAACTCTAACCAAAAAAATATAACTTCTAATTTTATATAATATAAATAAAATCTGTTGATAATCAAGTTAATCTATCTTTTTAAACTTTTTAGGTTTAAAAAATATAATCTGTTAATATATATAATATCTGTTGACTATATTGTTTTAAAAGCATTTTAAAACAATATTTTAAAATATCCTATAGTCTTCTCATATAGTCTATATTCTTCTCACTTCATCCTTCCTTCTCTTCTCATCTCATCCTATAGCAGGGGTGCCCAACCTTTTGGCTTCCTTGGGCCACATTTGAAGAAAAAATATTTCAGGCTGCACATTAAATATACTAATTCCAATGATAGTTGGTATGCAGCCAGATGCCCACATGGTAATGTGTTGGCGTGCATGCAGGAGGATCTGAGTCCGGCATCTCCTGAAAAGTTTTTTCGGAGTTCCAGGTCAGCCTGATGATCTCTGTCCTTCACCATCCAGTCCTCTCCTTTCACGGGTGTAGGTGCAGCCCGTGATTGGAATTGGCACTGCACTTAGTAATCTCACTGCTTGGAAAGGGGGCATTAAACAACAACAAAAAAAGATAGTTGTTAAGCAAAAAGTTAGCGAATAATGTGCAATATATGGTATCCATTATGACAAATAAACAAAAATGTCATAATACAATAATCTTTGATTTCTTTTCGATCAGAAATTTTTTTAAATCATTGAGCAGTCAAGAAGTTTTAATCACTGAAAAAATAAATATTTTAGAAAATGGAAATCAAAGATTTCCATTTTCTAAAATATTTTTATAAATGTAGATAATGAAACATTTTCTAAATATTTTCATAAATGTAGATAATGAAGTTTTTATAATTTAAATACCTAAGTACATAAAACTGTCAATGTTTTAAGGAAGTTTACAAGTTTATATTGGGCCGCATTCAGTACAGCAGTGGGCCGCATGCAGCCCGCGTGCCGCAGGTTGGACAGCCCTGTCCTATAGTCTCACTTCATCCTTCGTTCTTAAGGATTAAATCTCTAAGTATGCCCTCTATCTCTTTCTATAACAGGGCTGTCCAATTATAATGAACCCGAGGGCCATATCTGTTTACTAGATATGGAGGGCCGCAGTTACAAAAAGGTAATGAACCCGAGGGCTGCAGCCGTGTTTACTAGAGATACGGAGGGCCGCAGTTATAAAAAAGGGGGTGGGACTTTGATACTTGATACGCTATTGTCTCAACAAACGGAACGCATAAATATAACACTTTTTGAAACCAATTTTATTTCCAGATTAGCAAAACGCATAAATATAACGCTATTTGGAAACCAATTTTATTTCCAGATTAACAAACCTTGTTACAAAATTAATATGGAAACCAGTTTTATTTCCAGATTAGCAAACCTTATTACAAAATTATATTTAACAGATTGCATTCAATAAACATGTTAACAAAAAGTTATAAAATATAAACAGTTAAAATTTATAAATAGTATGTATGTACCTATTTAATATGATAAATGAGGGTGGGCAGTAGCATTTACCAAGCTGGATTTACACTCATTCCTGTTTAGTTATCCGCAGAATATGTAAAAGAAGAATCTCCAAGGCAGGTTCCGAATTGATTCTTAACAATTTTCATGTTAGAAAATACACCTTCACACAATTAAGTACTACCAAACATTGATTTTCATTGAGCAGTCAAGAAGTTTTAATCACTGAAAAAATAAATATTTTAGAAAATGGAAATAGGAAATGTAGATAATGAAGAATACCCTCCTAAACAGTTCAATAAGTCATCAATCACTGGCAAGGGAAATTTGTCCTTGATAATTTGCAAGTTCAGATGCCTATAGTCTATTACTAGTCGAGGTTCACCAGTTCTCTTCCATACTATCATCAGTGGAGTACTATATGGTGAGTTACTGTTTCGTATCAGTCCTAGTTCTTTCATTTTACTAGTGACCTCATGAATTATCTCTCTCTCTCTTTAGGTGAGGCTCAGTTTGGCAGTCTAGATACAGATTTACTAGCTGGATATTCCTCAATCTTCATCTGAACTTGGTTAGTGATACCTATTTCTCCTGATGAGACTGCAAAAATAATTCGGTACTCATTTATTAGTGCTAGTAGTTGTCCCTTGTCTTCACTAGAAATATTCTCACTAATAGGTACCTGGTCCGCAGTGATGAGTTTTCTCACAGATTTGGTCTTTAAAACTTGCTTCCAAGATTTTTCGAACTTCGAGATGGATTTTCAGTCAATATTCATTTCACCATTGTTGTATATAGAAGTTAATTCTGTAGTTTGACCTTGAACAAGTACTCTATTTCGACTTATTGATAAAACTTGCTTCATTGGGTTGATTATAGATAAGTGTACTTATTTACAGTTCACATATACTGGTACGTCTAATCAATTGTTGCACTCAATAACTGCAGGACCATCCTGGATATCACAAGTACAGTCGGTTCTAAAATGTATTGCAGGTAGCAGGAAACAGTTCGGCATTCGCACAAAACACGGAGTTCGGTGCATTTATCGTGTCTAGCGTTGGTTGACGCGCGAATTGCGTGATCAGCCGTTCTATTATGGTTACCGTAGGAATCGGGTATGGGAGGTTGATGAAAGCGCGACTTATTTTTAAACTAGATAGGATCAAGAGCAATGTAAATGCGATTTTATTCATTAAAAATAATTATTACATTCCGGCAAGTATTAGTAATACAAGAACACAATGGAATGAGACAAGAATTGCCACAAAAACTAAGCGATCAGAACACTCAAAGCATTCTAATAACGTGTTGAGTCGAAGTTTGTCGAAGGACAGCTAATCTACAGAGTGAAAGCAGTGCTAAAGAATAATGCCACGACATACACCAAAAGAAATTAAAAAGTTAATAGTAGAAAACAGACAAAACGGCATGACGATAAAAGATATTGTTATTTTGAAGTCCCAGAAAAAACTGTGTATCACATTCTTACGCAACATGCTGAAAGAGGAACAGTTTCTCCTCGAAAATATAAGCTCACCGCTAATAATAATTAATTATAAGAATTTATTTAAAATAGTTTCTAGAAAATTTTTTATAAACTGTTATAATTATTTACAGAAATTTTGATGGTAAAACAACTATGACAATTGTGAACCATTAATAATCTTCCTATAGTATGCTCGATTGATACACAGTAATTTTCGTTCTTTGATGATAAACACATGATTCATATAAAAAATTTACTGTCATACAGAAAACTGTCGCACACATTAAAACAACGATATGTTAAACTTGACATAGGCCTATACCAAAATATTATGAAAGATAATCCCGATTATAAGTATAAGGATATAACGTCTGAAATTATTCTATGAAATATCTTTTGAAATTTTTGAAACTGTTTATAATCTAACATCGAAAAGTTCACTTACCATAATTTTTTTTACAGTTTTCGATGTTTATCTCTGTTAAAAAAAATAATAATAATAAACTGTTATTTTAAAGCGAATTCTTAATAGTAACTGAGCCATTAATTATGTCGCCTCAGTCTTTATGATCGCTTCCTCCATTCCGAAGCTCCCCCCTATTTCCTATAACAACGGACGATTCTATTTTACGTCAATACGCTCGTCGTCACTATTCCTGGAGCTGCAATCAAACAACAACCGGTTTCTCATCCTCCAGGAGCAACCTGCAATACATTTTAGAACCGACTGTACCTGTCACCAGCTTAATTTCTCCTGAAAGAAGCTTTGTATTTTCTTTTGACATTATCTCAACTCTAGGGTTAATTACAACACTGAATTCTGGTAACTTCTTTTGCTGATCATCGGTAACTAGTTTTATTTGTCCTTCCTTCCGTATAAGTAAAATACCTGGTCTGTCCATGACGTCTTCACCTATCAGCACATCTACTCTGGTAAATGCATCATCTGGAATGACTTCAAATTTAACGTCTCGAAACTCTATATAGTCTATTTTCACAGGTAAATGAAGCACTCCCAGGGACTTTTGGGCACCACCTATCCCCTTTAAAATCATACTCGGTGATTCCTGCTGGGGTATTTTTCCTAATGCTTGAGCTACTCGTTCTTTCATAACATTCAATTCGGCTGCTGTATCAATGCTTGCAGGTATTCCCTCGAGCCACTGTACTTGAATGAACTTAGGAAACTTGGACTTCATTACCAATATCTGAGAGGAAGTAGTCTTCTTGGATTCTCCCATTACACTCGTTTCTGGTAGCAGGAAAGTGCGCAGGGCATTTGAAAAGTTGCATCTTGGCTCAAGACAGTCCTTTGTCCCGTGTCCTATCTTCTTACAATTGCCACACTTCTTTTCTTGTCTTGGCTCAGAACAGTCACTTGCATAATGACCCAGTTTAAGACAGTTGTAACACTTCACCTCACTAAGTTTGGGTCTTGTATAAACTCGTGGATGTGGTGTAGTCTCTATAGACTTTAGCTCGCTTGTACCAGGCTTATTACAAAACTCAATCTTACTTGGAGGCTTGCCTTGAAGACCACTGTTCTCATTCTTTTGTCTCTTATCGATAGAACCAAAATGCTGTTCTCGTATAAAGACAAAGTGCTCATATTCTCAAACTTCTCTTATTAGACTATTCACAGTGGTAATACCTCTGTCATGCAGGGTATAAGCAAAAGATCTCGAACAGATTCTGGAAATAATCTCACCGACTGTTTCTTTTGGTTCTAATCTGGCATGTACACACAAGCGCTCTTTATCTCGAAGAATATATTCAATCACATTCTCGTCTTTCCTTTGCATCCACTGCTCCATCGTACGGAATATGTCAATAATTGTCAGTTGTCGGACATAAGCTTCACGAAATGCCTGTTCCCAAATGTTCCAAGAGCTACATTTATTTCTGACTGACCGTTGGCAGTTTCTCGCAGAACCAATCAACTTCATTTTTTGCTGCGGTTAGCTTAATGTTGTCGGTCCACTGACATAGCTCCGCAGTCTGTTTCACTTCATCCAGCCATTGTTGGGCAGACAAATCATCTTCCAAGCCCGAAAAGGTGGGATGGCTCTCGAGGCATCAGGGCTCACGAACGTCGGCAATATCGGAGCGGATGAAGGAGAGGGTGGCGCAAAAGCCCAAGGGTGTATGGATGTTGCCGCATTCCCCACTGATCCTATTGAAGCCAACTTATCTGCTAGTAATCCCAAAAATCTGGTTATTCTGCAAGAAAGTAGCAGTTACCAACTCAATTGGGTCTATGGAGCCATTATTACACAAATTTGTTTCATTAGTTCTTCTATTATCGTTTTCTTGTTCTCCTAATTCTTCGTCATGGGAATTCTCAATGTTGGACATGTTGACTTAGACTCAGTTCTTTTCGCATATAAATTCTTGAAATAAAGTTTATTGATGATTTTCCAACAATACACCTATTCCGGATGTTTGTTCTGTTCAATCCCACTTCTGATATTGTAAACAAATATATAAAAAAAAAACTCGGTTCTCAGTCCCTTTGAAAAGGTTCTCTCTTTGTAAAAATTAACTCACTCAGACAACAAGTTCAGATGTTTCTTTGTTTATTTCCAACCAGCTTCTCCTCTCCCGTTTCTCCCTACCCTCTCTCTGTTTATTTTATTTCCCCCACCCAAAAATTCCTCTCTCCCCCTCTGGTGATCCTTCTGGTGATTCAGAAAGGAATACACAAATTAAAAGATAAAATAATAAAAGGAATAACAGAAAAATTAAATGTTTACATATGGTCATTTTCATTTTGATGTGAATATAGTCGCATTTGTTAATTTTCTAATTGTCATTAGAGAATTAAGTCAGGGAAATTTTAGATGTGAGTATAGTTGCATCTATTATATAAATGTTGCAATTATGATTAACTGTAACAATTATATAATAGATGCAATTATACTCACATCGAAAATTTTCCTAATTTACAGTTAAGGATATCTTGAACTGTTCATATCAATCAAATAAGATATATAAATTATATTAATTTAAAGAGAGTTCTTAAAGAAAATATATTTTGCAATAAAAATAAGAAATTTTAGAAAGAATTAATTACATTCTTCTTGATATTTCAATATTTTGAAATGATTAAAAATATGATACTAAAATGCATGCCATCAAAATTATCACCACATCTATAAAAATAGAAAGGCCTCTGTGTTGAAAATCATAAAAAAATATTCAAATAATTCAATAATTACTAGGAAAAACCTTAGAATTTTGAATATGCACAGTTTTTATAGAGCTCATTGATATGGCATTGAGATCATCTTTAATGGCTTGATCTCCCTAATAAATATCCTAAAAATCCAGTAAGTAGTTCAAAATATATTAACAAAATATTTCAAGTTTAATTTTGCCTCTAATTTTTAAACAATTTTGAAGCTACAGATTTAAAAGACAATACACCATAGTCACCTTTAATGATAAAACATTTCTATTAAATTTCATGAAAATTTATTAATTACTTCAGAAGTTAATTAGTGGAGAACACAAATAGACAGAATACTGATCTCATAATCCTCATTTCCCTTCAGAAAGTAAGTTAAAAAAAAATGCCAAATAAGTTTAATCAATTCAAGAGATAATACAACTGTATACAGAAAACAAACTCAGACAAAAAATAGTATAACTTTGAAAATATATTAATGAATATACCTCTTCCATTTCTTGTAACTGATCTTTTAAATGATTTAACTGTTCTGAGATTGACTTCCTATCTTCAAGAAGATTTTGTAAATGATGATCCGCTTCTTTACTGCTTACAACAAGATCCAATTCTTGTTGCAGCCATTGCTACAAAATTACAGAATTAAGATTTTTAATTTATGATAAATCTATCTATAAGATATTTTAAGAATTAAAAATTTTATGTTCTTACTCGAATACGATTACCCATTCCTTGTAGACTTTGATCCTTTTCCTTTTCACGACGCTCTGAAATTGCTCGTTGTTGCTGCATTGCTGTTTGTAATTTTTTATTAGCAGCTACAGCTTCTTCCATTTTTCTTTTCAATACATTTTTTTGTTTAGTATATATCTTTTCCATTTTTACTAACTCATACTGACGTTTTCTGTCTTGTTGCTTTAAACGAGCCAATTCTCGATCTTTTTCCAATTTCCATTGCCTATATTTTTCTGCTTCTCCTTTCATTTGTTTTAATAACCTTACACGAGCTTGTTTCATTTCCAGAATTTCTTGTTGAAGAATTTTTACTTTTCTATCTGCTTCTTCTTTCATTTTCAACATACGAGCTTTTTCAGTCATTTCTTTCTTTAACTGACCGATTTGAATTTCTAATTCTTGTAAACGCTTACGACGTTGTTCACTGACTCTAAAATAAAAACTTTTGATATTACCAGTTATTCATTAGAGCTTAATAGAATACAAACTATGATGATTTATTTTGAATTTTTATTTTTATGTAAATCAATTTTATTATTATGGTACTACTGTTCATGAATAATGCAAAAAACAAGAGTAACACTAAAAGATAGTAAAAGACTGACTTATTTCAGAAAACTCCTGTACAGTATTATTAAGCTATTGAAATCTTTATCTGTTGCTAAATAGATGCTAACAAAAAATCAAACATATGAATACAACAGAAATTCACAGAAATAAAATTTGTAAATTAACCATACTAGAAAGAAAAAGTAATGAAATCATTAGTTATGCATACATATAAATAAATAGTAAATATAATAAAAATTAAAGTCAATCAATTAACTTTGTAAATTCATCAATATTATACATTGGAGATAATGATTATTACTTTATCTTTATTGTATTTTTAATTCACGAATTTTCAAATTGTATTATATTCTTCTTTTTTTAAGCTTCAATTTTCTTGTTAACAGTGATTTATTATATAATGAGAAATTATTTATCCAAATAAGATAAAAATTTTTGCATGATTTTTCTAACATAGTATTTTTCCTGTTTATAGTGTTGTTATTGTATCATATATTTTGTTATTGTTAATGTTTTCAATTTTAATTCTGAATTATATTTAACTATATTATGACTACAAATTTTGCTCTTAGCTAACTGATCTTACATGAAACAGTTGTAATTTTGATCATCCAAAACTGTATTGTTATGAGTCAATTGTCAAGCAGTAACGTATAAAATCACTCACTACTAAAGAGACAGCGTATTTAGTAGTGGCTTAAAAACTAAGTAGAAACCTGTGCCTAACTTATCTTAGACAAAGGTCCATTAAAGAAATTTAACTAGCCTTAGGCCTGTACTTTGTTCACAGATAAATTTAGACAGGTACTTAGTTTTCAATCTACTAATACTTTGTCCCTTTATTAACAAGTTTTCACTGCAACACTGTTTTGATGATCAGAACTAATTCATAAAAGACTAATTGGTCAAGAGCAAAGTCTTTTAGAAATGAACCAGATTAAACATCCCTCTGAACAATTTAGTCATTCCTCTCCTTTTATTCCTTTCTTCAAACTTTTTAACTGTATTCCCTCTCTACTACCCTAAGCCATTTTTCCTGGATTAAAGATTTCAGTACATAGCCTTAAATCTTTGTTCCAAACTATTAGAAAAACTAATCTAAGAAAGAAAAGCAAAGAATGGGAAAAAATAATAGGAAGATTAATAACAACAGACTTTAAAATCTATATATATATAAGCATAAGCTTGGAAGAGTAACACTATTAGAGTGATCTCATTGAGTAATAAAAACCATATGATAGGCTAGCTGGACAATATTATCAGATTAAAATGGTCACTTCTTTGGTAATTGAGTAGTTTCATTGATTATAATGATTATATAATTACTATATTTGAAATTAATGGCAGATGCCAAGTGCTGTGCTAGATATTATTTCGTCAAGCTACTGAAATCCAAATTTCATATTCAAAGGCTGTTTAACATATAGTCTATCCTTAATTTTCTACTTATTATATTCTACATTTAACATGATTCTTAATAGATTTAATGATTAAATTTGATTCCATGTATGTGTTAGAGATATTGTTTAATATAACTGTTCTGAAAATATTAGTCCAGCCAGTAAAAATATTTTTCAAAATTATCAAAATTTAAATTTTGATAAGTTTAACGATTTAGCTGTTGCCATCTGTATGTATGCTGTTTGAGAAATATGCATATATTATAAATGATACTATGTTAGGTCACATTCAGCAGCTATATTATAACTGGATAAGATCCTCTTATTCAAATATACAAGAATACCTTGCATAGTGCTGTTTTGAACAATGCAGGTTTTGGTTTAATGCGATTTTTATTACTACTAAGGAAGTTGATTATTATGATTATTACACATATCAACATTGACAACACTGTTCGACAACTCTCAAATGCCACAGGTGACAGCCAAGAGCCACATTTATGCAATAGTTTTTTGATTGGCTTTTCACATAGACATGTTCTTTCCCCACAGCATTTTATTATTTACATTATTAGTAGTATTTAATATTCTTTTATTATTTAAATATGAGTGAAAAGAAATAAACTGTTGGAGTAACAAAAAAATGAAAGTAGTTGACATTAGAAAAGAAACTTAAAATTATAAACTGTCATGAAAATGGTGCTTCATTTGTTAAAACACATGAGAATTTAATGAATCCTAATGTTTTTTACAACTTTTGTATCTGTGAGAATTCAATGAATGACTCCTAATGTTTTCTATTTATATCAGTTAAAAGTGATTTTCTTTATTATTTAGTTAATAAAAATAAATATATTTTCATTTTTAAATATTTTTATTATTCTAAATCTTTGTAATAAACAAATTAAATTGAAATCCATTATAAATAGATCTTGAACAACACAGTTTTCCATAGTGTGGACGCTTCTTGGAACCAATTAACTGCGCTATACAAGATATTCTTGTAATATGATGATGAAACTTAAATGAATATAATGAAGTATTTCAAAAGCACTTGCCAATTGCATTTAAACAACCATTAATTTGTGCCAGTGCATTTAATCAAAACTAACAGAATGTTTTATTATTTTTCTATAACTTTTTGGCTATTTTCCTGCTCATATTTTCTTTTATGATAGGTTAAACTGATAGGCTAGCATAGAAATTTATTCAGAATTAAGTATATAATCTATTCACAAGAGCAATATTTATTAAAAAATGAAATAATATATAGAAGACATTCAAGTGTTACCTAAGCATTTCAAGAGGCAAGAGGGATAAAGAAATTATTATGTGGGGAACAGAGGATTTGCATCACTGTTTAAATAAAATTAAAAAAATTTTTAAATATAATTCACTTGTAATACATTATGAATTTGTATATTTTATGTTTTTCTATTATATTAATTATTATTTTTTAATATTAAAATCTCTATATTTATAAAATATATACATATTTTTAAACTGCAGAGGAGAGAAGTATAGAAAATCTTATGCAATTTAAGTGGGTAATCAATAAATTACTTAAGATGACTTGCATAGAAGAGGCATAAGTCTAAAATAACCTAAAATATGCTTATGTAATACTCGAATACATCTTATAAAAAAAAATATTGTCTATCCTGAAATTTTGGATTGATTTTCAAAATTTTGTAGCTGTGGTAATGCCATTTTAATAAATGTTTACAAATTTGATATATTTCACTTAATAGTATACAATATTTGAATATGTATAGTTTTATTCACAATTTTTGGCAGTGATAAATTATTGTACGAGAGATGATCAAAAAGTAAGGTTACAAAGCATAAGTGAAACGTGTACATTTTATTTCATACAACCAATACAGCCAACTGATGATAAACCAATACAGCCAACTGATAGTACATATATTGGTTATTTTTCGACATAGTCTCCATATCAGTTTAGGCACTTGTTGCTTCGTGGGATGAGTTCGAATATTCCCTCCTGGTAAAAATCCTGTCCTTGCATGTTCAGCCACGTTTTCACAAAGTGTTTCACCTCCTTGTCTGAAGTGAATCATCATTCTCCTAGATGCTCCTTCAAGTGAAGAAAGAGGTGAAAGTCACTTGGAGCGAGTTCCGGGCTATAGGGAGGGTGTTGAAGCAGTTTTGCTGGAACATCATCGAACACTCTCCCTACAGCCCGAGTGAAACACTTCGTGACAATGTGGCTAATCACGCAAGGACAGGATTTTTACCAGGAGGAAATATTCAAACTCATCCCACAAATCAACAAGTGCCTAAACTGATATGGAGACTATGTTGAAAAATAACCTAATGTATGTATTATCAGTTGGCTATATTGGTTGTATGAAATAAAATGTACACGTTTCACTGCAGGCTTTGTAACCTTACTTTTTGATCACCCCTTGTATTTGAGCATCCTCATTCCTTTATGCTAGTACCATTGTCTAAAAACATTTCAGGAAGATGCATTTCTAAGACAATGATATTCAAAAAATACACCAAAAAGTTACAAAGGCAATTCTAGAAAGTAAGTTCAAGAAATATTTTCAGATGTGGAAAAAACTCTGTTAGTTATGTATAGCATTGCAAAGATAATATTTTGGAGAGATTATTATTAATCTCCAATAAGATACAGAACAGTGATTGCAATGAACATTTACAAACTTAATCATCAGCTTTTATATTTCAAAATATAGATTATACTTAACTTACAGCAGAGTTCAGTTCAAAGTACCCTAGTTGTAAAATAATGGGGTTTTAAGCCAAAAATATCTTGTATTTATTGCATGTTTATGCCATTATAAGTACAGTACAATATAATATCAAAAATTAAATTTAATTCATATATTAAAATTAAATTAAATTCATAAAATTAAAGGAATCAACAATAAAATGAACGCTTAACTATGTATCAGATCATTGTGCTCATATGCATGCAAATTACATTGATCAATCATAGGGCTTAATGGCTGCATCATAAGTCATAAATATAAATAATTCTAAATTTAAAAATTCAGCTTTATACCAACTGATTCAATTGATGCCATTGGATGATAGCAAGAATCAAGGACAACGAATTCTAAATTCTAATCAAACAACGGAGATTTAAATATACGAATATTTATTTCAAATACATAAGAATATAATAATTTTCATCTTAAATCAACTTAGAACTGAAAAATAATCAGATATTAAGCATATATTTGAAAATTTATAACACGTTATAAAACATTATCAAAACAGAGTTCTATCATGTTTTAGTTGGATCAAAAGTTAGATTAAATTAAGAAACTTTTAACAATTATTTATTTATGAAATAATTTTATAAAAATTATTACATTTTTAATTTAAATTTTATTATTATTTTGAATATTTTATTTTCAGTAAAATATTTGCCATTTTATATTTGCATATACAGGAAAACCTGTGCTGGTGGCAACCTGAGCTAGGTGGCCAAGCTGTGGCTACCTTAATATCCGTCCAAGCATATTGCAAGATTTTTAAACTGTGTAAAACGGCCATCTGTGTTCCATGGCCATGGCCAGTGATATTTAATTTCATCACCTTGTGTGCAACATCCATTAGGTGGCCAGCAAATTGTGTTTTGATCAGAAATACCAGATGGGATCTAGATCTATCAGCTGAGCATTCTAAAGTGAAAAATCTTGAAAGAGGCATAATTACTGATTTCTTTCCTTAGATTTAATTAACAATGTGAAACTGTGCGTTAAACTGTATCATAAACTTTGTATTTTAAACTTTGATGTTTAATAAAGAAATTTGTAACTAATTGTATCTGATGGCCAACCTGTGTTTGATGGCCACAATTTCAGTCGCTGAAAGCTGACCACCTAGCACAGGTTTTCCTGTATAACATGAATACAATATTTTAATATAAATAAATATACTTCATATAAAGAATATTATAATAAATATTATAGAGGCATATCTAATGACATAGATTAAGTATTTAATGAAAAAATTGTCAACATTTAAACATTCCAGATTTTTAGTCTCCTGTTTTTGTTTGTAGAGATTCATATTTAATGAGTCATTATTGAATTTTTACTACTTCTAAAAAATTAAAAATTAATGCTTTTAGATAAATATCTTCATTCTAAACAGATAAAAACTAAAGTATTCTGATGATGATATTTTTGTTTTTCTGAAATATTAAAATATGTTTTTATATTAAATCATGAACTACTTATGTAATTAAAGTATATATGAATATACATTTTTTAATTACTATATACATTTCAAAATAAATCCAGTAATAAAAATTCTTAAAAAATATTTAACACCTAAAAACTTAAAACATATTATAATAACTAAATTATTTTCAATTTGTTGATAAATTGCAATGAACAGTGATTGCAAAAGAAACAAAATGAATACTAATAGTAAATATTATATTAGACCTGCATAACATATCTAAGTGTCTTTTTAGCAGCCATAACAACTTTTTTGGATAATGAAAGATACAAAAATCTAATAAAAGTTGCATTGAAAAGATTTAGCAGTTTTGGAAGCACATATATTTATGAGCAGACATTTTCAATTATGAATTTGGATAAAAATATATACTACTCATCAAATATTTGGAATATATTATGAAGATTTTATACTATAAATTTGATTCTGAATATAAAAAGTTTATTGCCAAAAAAAAAAATGCATCATCTCATATTAAATTTTCTATTAAGGTTTTTAATTTATTTATAAAATATAGCATAAATATTAATCAATAATATATGTATTATATTTCTATTCTATTTTTTGTCAGATTCAACTGACAAAAAATAGAAAACATATTTTCTATTTTATTTACCCTTGAAAACAATTTAGCCCATATTTTTCTTTTGGACAATGTGGATCTTTGACATTTTACAAGTTGTGCAGGCTTGTTAGAGATTAAGAAACTTTTAACAATTATTTATTTATGAAATAATTTTATAAAAATTATTACATTTTTAATTTAAATTTTATTATTATTTTGAATATTTTATTTTCAGTAAAATATTTGCCATTTTATATTTGCATATACAGGAAAACCTGTGCTGGTGGCAACCTGAGCTAGGTGGCCAAGCTGTGGCTACCTTAATATCCGTCCAAGCATATTGCAAGATTTTTAAACTGTGTAAAACGGCCATCTGTGTTCCATGGCCATGGCCAGTGATATTTAATTTCATCACCTTGTGTGCGCCTATTCACTCAATTCTCGACCCAGAATTGGCGGCCAGGCGGCGCTCAACTTCCGCTTTCGATTCGCTGATTTAGTTTTGATGTGGCAGTTGGTTTGATGATGATATGAGACGCAATTCCTGATAAGTTATTAATTTAGATGATGAACAATGATGTAAAATATGAAAATAAATATTTCTTAAACAGTTAGTGTTAAGTTTATTGTGGTTATTCATCGTGAAACTTAGCTAATGGCCAGAATCTCACAAAGCAAGAACCAATTACCATATTTTCCATAGAGTTAATACTTCGATTAGTGCGAATTCGATTAGCACGAGAAATTCGTGGAACCAATTATTCGCGCTAATCGAGGCCTACCTGTACTATAATATAAATTACTAATACATTGTCTTCATATAATATTAAAAATTATAATTATTTAATTTTTCAATAGGAATTATAAATATTTATAATTAAATATTTAAAGTTAAAATAAAATTAATATTTCATGTAAATAATTATTTTATAATATTTACTTATTTGTGTTATTGTTAGTATGAGCAACTTTCAATTGATTGGAGAGTAGTTCTTTCTCTTTTTGAAGTTTAGCAACTTCTTCTTCTAACTGCTTTAAACAATTCTAAAATTTTGAATTATAATTTACTATGTAAATCAAATATGCATTAACCATTTGAAAATTTTGAAATTAATATAAATAATAAAAATTTTCATGTTATCTTACTTCATATTGCATTCTCATTATAGCCATCTGTGAATCATTTTCTTTCATGCGGGAAGCAAGATCTTCTTTTAAAGCAAGAGCCCGTTCTAATTCTTGAAGTTCTCTATTCATGGCTGCTTGACGTAATGTTAACTGTAATTGAAATTCATTTTCATCTCCTTCATTTTCCTCTATGCTAGCTTCATTTTGTTCTTGATCAGATCTATTATTTTCTTTATCCAAATCCTTAAAATAATAATAATATTTTATGTTTTCTTTATAAACAAATTTAATGTACAATTTAAAATAAAAAGTTTACTTGTTTATGGTTACTTATTGGAGAAAACAATGAAAAATCACATTTTGAAGTTTGCTCAATCTAAAAAGAACATGTTTATATGAATTTTAAATTTATAAAATAGAAAATAAAACAAAAATAATTATTTCTATAAAATTTCATAAAGAATTTTAATATCTACATTAAGAAATCAAATAACAAATAAAATTTTTTAAGTATTACATCTAACAGTTTAATTTTAATATTACTACCAACAAGAACAAGATTTAACAATAGGTAACCCAATGGCTCCTATCCTAATGGAATTAATAGTTAGGAAAAATTAATTTATTTCAATTATTACATTTATTTTTCCAAAACTTTTAACATTCAGTGCTTGATTCATTAGAATAATAAAACTATGAACAAAATCATTATTGACTATGAAGTGTTAATAACTCATATGATAAAATAAAACAAGAAAAATTTTTTAACATTATTATAACATCAACAGTATTATTAGCATATTATATAGTGGATTTTATGTAAATCAGATTTGCATAAATTCTTACATAATTAACAATATGCACTGTATAGATATTCTACCCTCAAGATAGAAGAGCTGCATTAATCTTCATAATACAATGCAATTTGTTCAATATATAATTTGTTGTTACTAACAGTAACAATATTTCTCTATTAATAGTATTTTCCACTCTAGTTATAGGTAATTTTGTGACCACTATTGCAGTATTATAATTTTATAAGATCATATTCTTTACAAATTATAATAATTATTCAAAATATATTTTGACTAAAATATTTAAAACTTATGATTAAAAATTAAATTAAAATTATTATTTAATTGAATTTACATAATTCATAAAATGCTTATATATATAGACATTAGTTATTTTTTATTTAAAAAATTATAAATTAAATTTTTT